>JAUIRK010000310.1:0-114766 GCA_030549495.1 Nectonema munidae | reverse complement strand
CATCATGCAATTCACATTGAGATTAAAACTTCTCTTAAATCCTCTTTCAATAGATTTCTCTTTGTTTTCTTTTTAAAAGATTTTTTAAGAATATCATGACATAATAAGTTTATTTAAAAAAAAATGTACAATTATTTTATGGCGCATTTAAATGTGAAATGTTCTTATCAAACTTTATAAATGAGATTCGAAGTAGGTTCTTGAAAGAGTAGATAATATTTGTTCAAAATTGCTTTGTCTGTAGACAGAACTTTCTATTTGGGTTTAGATTTTGTAACCCAAAATTGAAAGTTTCGTTTATAAAAATCCTAAAATTTTGAAAAAAAAACTAAATAAACATCCCCTTTTTATTGGCATTGTATATTTGCATGGAAAATATATTTTTGACAGTTACAAAGGTTTTTTACTCATATTGCAGCAAAACTAAATCTAAACCCAATAGTTACTAGATAAACTAAATATAAATGTACAGAATTCTATCAAAATTTTCAGTGATGATGAAAAGGCTTTGACCAAGGCATTAAAATTTTCTTTCCCAAACTGTAAACTTTATCTCTGGTTGAAACACGTAAAAGATAATGTAAATTTTTACATTATATCGAAATCAAATATTGATGTTTAACTAAAAAACTTTATATATCAATTTTTTTTAGGGATAATGGCTTTGTACATTCAACAAATGAGTATGCATTAGAAAAAATTGCTCATGAAATCTTGTTACTTGATTATTGTCCTCAGTTTGAAAATTATTTTCTTATCATTTAAAAAATAAAATTAAGAATTATGTCCATTGTGATACGGCTTTTCCTTTTTCAACTTGGACAAATAATAATGCAGAATCAATGAAAAATCTTCTGAAAATATCAGCAGATCGGAAACCCCAAAATTCAAATAATCTCATTGATAAAATTTATAAAGTTACAAATTTGCTATTTTTAGATTTCAAAAGATCATTATACGGTATGGGAAACGATTTTTTAGACTCTAATTATGAACATCATTTACATACACGCTTTTTATGGTTTTCATTTTCAGAAGAAAATGAAATTTTACCTTTTTAAACTTCTTACAAGGCTCAAAAAATTATTATTAAAAAACAATTAAGTACAAATGAGTTTTACAGTGTAACAGTACCAAGCATAAGGATCAAAAAACCAAATCAAAATTAAAGACCAAGAAACGAACGCTGTAGAAGATATGTAATATTCAAATTCACCTCATATGAAATGTTAGTTTTTTTCATTTGATAAAGCTAGTCAAAGTATCAGAAAATATATATATTGATGAAAATTTATTAAAATGTTAACAATTATATTTTTTATAAAAGTCAAATTTTATATTATAAAAATATTAATTTAAGGTTATCTCTAAACAGTGGGCACAAGCAAAATAAACTAAAAATTTATATAATTTTTATTTTATATACTTCCTTATTCAATAAAATACATATTACAGTTGTCTTAGTTTAAATTTTTCTTAGAATTAAAAATTTTGGTAGATAAAAAATATTTTAAACTTTTTTTTTCTTAACTACTCTTTTCGTCTTAATCAAAAAAGGATTCTTATCACTTCGCTCGAAAAAACACTTTACTATTGATCCTATGTTTCGAGCACAGGGAGTAATTTGATGGACATTTCAAACAATCAAAATGCTTCCAGTGACAGACACACACTTACTTATTATTATATAGATTCAATCAACGTTTGAAACTCCCGAAGTTTTGTTTTTCGGTCGTATTGGTTTTTGACCAGGAACCTATTTTAGTCCAAAAATAAGAAAAAGTTATAAAAATGGTCATCAATCTTTCCATTAGGATCTCTTTCATTTAAACAAAAGATAGAAATAGTATATATAAAAATGTTACATAAATATGTGATATAACAGGCTATTGTTTTTGTAATTTTTACGACTAAATTATAGTTATTTTCATTAAAATTATAATCAAATTTATGAAGAAAGGAATAAAATTTACTATAAAGGAACCTAACACGGTAACTCAAGCCCAACTTTTCTCCGTTGTAGAAAACCCGTACACAGATTGCCCTCAATCCAATCCTACACTAATGGCCGTCTTCTATCAATACAGATTTAATTAAATTGAGTTGTTGATCAAATTGAAAATCATTCTTTTATATCAATGTAAACTTATAAAAAAAAACTCGTACTCAAATTTCATAGGTTGGTGAGAGAAATACAACCAAAAATAATTGATAAAGCTGTAAAAATCATTTCATTTACATTATAATAATGTAAAAAATGCCAAATATAAGTTGGAAAATATATGAATCATGGTTTTAATCTTTAAAGTACAATAACGCAGTACAACTATTTCCATGATCTGATTTAACAACTACTATCTCTCAATAATTTAAATAATTGTCTATTTATAAAATGTAAATAAAAAATTCAATTGTTAGAATCTAACTTTTTTTGATTTTCACATATATATAAAAATTAGATTCTTTTAAAAAAAATTTTAGAAAGTTGCTTTCTCCAACAGCTGAGTTCAACCTAAAATTCTCTCTACATTTAAAGAATCTATCATTAAAGCCGCATATGCATCTATGCTGAACACATGGTCATCTCTTAATATTGCACCACACTTGAAAAACTTTGCCATTCACAACAAAAACATCACTCTCTCCCGCAACTCCTTCAAGTGGTTCTCATCACACTGCCCAACCTATTCCTACCTCTATAACAATCCATTATGTAGATTTGGTTTCCCCTACATCGAAACACCCCTACACATAATTCTCTACTGTCCAATTTATAACGATTTACGTGTTAAACTACTTAATTTCTGTAATCTACACTTTAACGAATATCCTACTTCTCTATATGATTTTTTACAACATCCAATTATACTTCAAGAAATCTCCATTTTAATTAACAAAATAGAACCTATCCTAATCGCACACCAAAATCTTATTCCACCCACACCTCTTAATTAATTATACACTTATCATCCTTTACTTTATATAATGAACACAAATACTACATACAATTTTTCCCCTAGAATACTAGAACTCTACAATGTTTCTTCAACTAAACTCCACGCAATCATCAAATCCCAAAGTCTAGCAACCTGCAAGCATATCAGCCAAAGCAGGAAAGTGCTTAGAGATTTCCTCACTCACTCACTCACTCACTCACTCACTCACTCACTCACTCACTCACTCACTCACTCACTCACTCACTCACTCACTCACTCACTCACTCACTCACTCACTCACTCACTCACTCACTCACTCACTCACTCACTCACTCACTCACTCACCACTCACTCACTCACTCACTCACTCACTCACTCACTCACTCACTCACTCACCACTCACTCACTCCTCACTCCTCACTCACTCACTCACTCACTCACTCACTCACTCACTCACTCACTCACCACCACCACCACCACCACTCACTCACTCACCACCACTCACTCACTCACTCACCACCACTCACTCACTCACTCACCACTCACTCACTCACTCACCACTCACTCACTCACTCACCACTCACTCACTCACTCACTCACTCACTCACTCACTCACTCACTCACTCACTCACTCACTCACTCACTCACTCACTCACTCACTCACTCACTCACTCACTCACTCACTCACTCACTCACTCACTCACTCACTCACTCACTCACTCACTCACTCACTCACTCACTCACTCACTCACTCACTCACTCACTCATTCACTCACTCACTCACTCACTAACTCACTCACTAAGATTCTCCATTAAAAAATAATCAATTTTTATCCATTTGCGTCTGAGCCTCAAAGGTTGTTATGGTGTACCTCTAAGCTTAACAGTTGAATGTCAGGGGTTCGATCCCCAATGCTACCAACTCTAAATACAAATTCAAAAAACTGTGATTAACCATCTTAAAAGCATAATGCCAGCATATAGCCTTACGGCTGAAAGTGCTTTGATATCTCCAACCAACCAACTAATCCATTTGCGTCAAAATGGCCCCTTCCATATTTTTACAATTGAAATTTGAAAAAATTATATTAATGAAATTCAGACGAAATATATATTGAATGTTTTGATAAGAATGTTTCAAATTAATTGAACTTGATTATTTTCAAAAAAAATTGGGGCTTTTCAGCAGTAATTGTAAAAAAAATTTAATTAAAATGGAAAATATCTAAAGTTTACTTGCCAAAGAACGTTTGAATAAACAATTGATCCACGTCCTTAATTAAAAACGTCCACTTCATTTATTTTAAGTTTCAACATTTTTCCATTTTCAGTGTTTCATCTTTAAGTGAAACTCTCTGTGACATTTTGATTACTCTGCGACATGTGGGGCACCATAATTGCAAAATCTGAATTGAAAAATGGAATCAGTATGGTTGATTTTGTATAAAATAAAAAAAATTTATTTGTATGGTTGATTTAGTATAAAATAATAAAATTTGTTTAAAATTTGAATATCGTTTTGTAGATCTTTTCAGTGGTAAACCGTAAAAATAATCGGGTCATTTTCGCAGCATTGATTTTCTTTCAGTATGTTTGAGTAAGTTTGGGTAAAAAGTCACAGACTAATGGGGATACAACGGATTAAAAATCCTTGTGTTATTAAATATTTATTCAATTTTTCATGACCTCAGTATGGCTAGATCCTTGTGTATTAAATTGACACTTGTTTATAATAAAGTTTGTTCATTGTTTGATTTACTGGAGACAACAATGTGTAAGTATTTGTGTTTTTGAATAATCATTCAACTACCTATTTTTACCATATACATAAATTGAAAAAAGTATAGAGAGAGTAATTTTTTATGAACGTTAGCTTATAGTGGTTATATAACAAGTTATTAGAGTATGTTAATTGTATATGAATCTTCCGTTCAAGAGGCGAAGCAAACTTCCAGAAACTATGGATCCCCAGAAGAGCCAAACCTCTGTCGACCTACAAGGACTATTAAGCTCCTTTACGTTTGGATCTTTAGTTTCAAAAGATGGATGGGGAGAATGTGGTAATTGTATTTTGCTTGACCTTCACCTTTGCTTGTACTTGTTCTGTTCACCCTTCATCGCCTCTATCACCTTTGTAAATGAATAATCTTGGTCTCTATCTTCATGTTGCAATTATACTACACCTACTTCATCATTGTTACCAATTAACTGATTCGCCATTAGTGTCTCGCTTAATTGATTTCATGTGTACATAAAAACTCGCTCCTCCTGAATTTCAGACACATTTTACTTACCTGTTCAATATTGTTCAATAAAGCTTCTTTTAACGAAGTCTTACGTTTCTTCTTATGTCTTAAGATTTTTTAAGCATATGTTTAGAATTAAATAGTCTTATTTTAATAATATATTTGAGATTTCTTAGTTTTATTGTTAGATTTAAATATATCAATTTAAAAATATATTTACAAAAAGGGAAAATTAAACTTTTTTAAAGTAAATATATCATAAAATGAAAGGCTTATTCCACCACCATGACTATTTCAGTATAATATTTAAAGTGATAACCCTATAAATAAATTGAAGTATTGCGTTTAAATAGATTTTAGGTATGAGAAAATGGATTTAAAGAATAAGAAGAAAAAATACTTAAATAATATTTAAGTGATGCCAACGTAATTCTTGAAAGATGATTTTAAATAACATATGGTTTTTCTTTCATAATAATTATTATTCTGACAATTTATGCCGAAATGATGAACAGGATCCTCTTTAAAATAACAAGCATCGAAAGAATGAAAAGAAAGGTAGAATTTGCTTGAAAAATTAGGAGAGTTACGGTCCATATCAATACAATTTATAGCAATTTCCATAAAAAAGAGAATAATAAATCACTTTCTATTTTTTCTTCTATTGAGAAATACTAATAGCTTTGCTTACTAAACGTAACAATCATCACTATAAAAAATTATTTAATTATTTTTTTATCTAATTTTTTGAAATGACTCTTCCTTTAAAAAATTTCCCTCGTCAAAAGAAGAAAGAACTAAACAAAGTATTATAATCTTACTTTTTAAAAAAATTTTATACTTAAAATCAAATAATTTTAAATCTGGCTTATAATTTAAGTTGAGTAACATTATTATCTGTTAAAAGTGAATGAGTGCAAATAGAAAGTTGTTTACAGCAATTAATAATGTAAAATTTAATAAAATAGTTTAATTAGAGATATGATAATATTGAATAAACCTCATTTCAAATTGATCTTATTCGTTTATTATTTTGACCACATTGCCAAAACTCGCTATTTTTTTTGTCAACACTTCCTTTTGTTGAATCTATAACATCCCAATGTACATGACACTCAATATATTCTTTTCTAACATGAAAAAATCAACCGAAAGGAACTAGTTACAGATAATTTATATGGGCCACTAATTTAATAGAATTTAACTTATCGCAGAGGAAAATGACTAAAGTCGCCTGCTTTGTTGTCTTAACCCTTTGAGGACCAGAATTTTGAAGGCTAATTGTTTGCTTTATTTTTTTTAATGCAACTTTTATATATCTAAACAGAAGATTTCAATTGTTTTGGGACACCTTTATCCTACCGGTCCTCAAAGGGTTAAATTGTTTAAATAGAATGGAAAAATGTACGATAAGAGAAAAGGACAACTTGGACTCTTCCAATCAGAGGCGTACCCAGAAATTTTTTCTAGGGGGGAGGGGCAAAGTTGGAGTCTAATTAATCTTAAAAAGTTTTAACTATTTTAAAAACTTATTAGTTAAGTTTATTCCAATCAGTAACGGTTGCAATTCTTACCTCCCTCTTCAGCTTCTGAATTTATTTGGCAACAAAAACTAACAACACCAAAAAATGAGATCTTCATTATTTGAAAAGAAAAAGTTTGACTAACAACAAATGAGAAAATTTTTTTCTAAAATTTATATAATTTTGCAAAAAGTTTTTAACTTGAAAAACAAAAAAGTAAGAAATTAATGACTTCTTTAAGATATAAGTCTTCTTTTATTTGAAAAAAAAATTATGAATTTTTCTATCAATTTTTTTAGTATATTCTTTCATAAAAGAAAGAAATATTAAATTATTTCTTCAAGACGGAGTCATGGATTTTCCAAGAGGGGTCATAATCCTGTTCAAGCTTGAAAAACTTCTTTCACAAACTGCTGTACTCGAACCTACCGTAAAAAGGCCTGGAAGAGAATAAGAGTCATTTTACATAATACAAAATTGCTTTAAAATACCTTCATATAGTTTATATATGTTAGGAAATGCTTCTTTAACTGGTTCGAGTACTTCAAAAACATCAATAACGTTAAATTCTTTCTGTATCTTTTTTTTAATATATTCTTTTCCAACTTGTTACGAAAAAATCTGCTGAGATATATTTTGTAGATGGGATATAAAAGGTTTCAGTTTTTCGTATTCCAAAAATCCTACACTTTCAGGGGATAATAAGAAAGTGCTTTCATTGTTGTGTAGTTTTTTTCATTAAACCTGAAAAAAAACAATTAAAAGGATGAACATTTGTCAAAAATCAAACCTGTTGTCAAATTCCTCTAGAATGCTTTGATTTTTCCTGCGTTATCATCGAAAATATGAAAAATATCTGTGGAACTAGAATTGTCAACATAAAATCTCATTTTCTTGATTAATGAATCAAATTCGTTTTTATCTTTGAATTCTAACAAAACTTTCACCAAATCTTCTACCAAACGTATCCCAATAATGATATTATTATCTGCTTTCTAAATCAATTAGTATAGTGCACTATTCATGTAACTTCGAAAATGTAGTTTACTTGAAGGTAGTCATTAGCAGGCTTCATTACACTAAGAAACTTTTCAACCATAAGCATTACAAATATTGAAGAATAGTCTTTTAAAGCATGAAGTAGACCCCTTGTTTCAAAAGAAACATCTAGATCAGAACTATTTTTTCCAGAGAAGATATTATTTTTCTATAATTTTTTATCAATGAATTAACAACTTCATAATGTGATGTCTTCCTGAAAGATATGAAATATGAAAGATCGAACAACTTGGCGCAGGGGCGCACAACCTCAAAATTATTGGGGGGGGGGGGGTACGAAATTTTTTTGTTGCAATTTTCAAAATTAGTGGTTTGGAAATAGCACTGGAGACCAAATATTCAAGCAATCCTTTAAAATAGAGTGTATTCAGCGCATACCTAAAGTCCTAAATTTATAAGACTACTTTATATTTTTTTTACAAAATTGGTGAATTTAAATACTATACTTCCAGAGAAAATATTTTAATTTAATTTGCATATCGAATATACACTAGTTTAAAAAAATCCAAAATTGTTGGGGGGGGGGGGGTGGAATAGGCTTTTCATTTGAAAATGAAGTAGTCTACCAAGTACATTACAGGAATTGATGAAAGGATATTTGATTCCTAGAGAAAACAACTGAAATCAAATAACTGAAGGTTGGATAGTTTTATATGAGTGAATGTAGTCTGAAGGCAAAGAGTCTACTAGACACCCTACGATGTTTATATGAAAAATGTGATTGAATCAGGGGCAAGGGTATACAGTTATAATTGTGCAAACAAAAATAAAACAAAAAATTAAAATTGCATTTCATTTTTCTTAGCATCATTCAAAAATAGTTTAAAAGCTAAATTGATGCAAGCTACAAAAATCTACAAAAAGTAAAATAACTTTTAACATTTTGAAATGATTTGCCCTTTATAATAACTTTTAAGGAAAAAAGCCTATCAGAAAATGTTATAGAGCTTCAACAAAAACTAAAAAATTTTAGAGCATAATTTAAGTTTTTTGAAAACTAACTTGACTTTTCCCCTACAGCATACTCTATGGGTGGCATGACAGGTTGATTGAGATGATGGACTCAGCACGGAAGCCTCTGGATTCGATTCCTCATCGATACGAATTTGTTCATAGTTTGACATAAGCGGTACATCAGTGCGTTGTCAATGCTGCACCTTACCTTTTACTCAAAATTGAAAAATTTGCTACATAATTAACATAAGAGAGAAAAGAGACAAAATAAATTAATGGAACCGTCTGTTCTCAGAATAATTTCAAAATAATAGGGGCATAAAAAATGAGAGTTTTGATATTTTCAAGTTTTTATAAGCAGCAAAGTTTCAGGCTGATCGTTTTATTTGAAAAAGACTGTAGTTGTTTTGGTGTGGTGACCGTTTTTGAATTGAATCTTTTCTATTCTAATCTTTATTGAAATTTTGTATTTATTCAATCATATATATCCAATCAACTCGGCCTTGCCATTTTTAATTAAATTAAAATGAAATCTTTTGATTTCTCTTACTAATTTTTTCCTTTTCTTTGATCGGTTGAGCTAATAAGTCAATCTTGTATCTTTTCAGTGATCCTTAAAATGATAGACCCACTACTTTAGAATTGTTTGCTTAATTTTTGAAAGCAAATGCCTCAATTTTTAAGATGCTTTATTCAAATTAATATCTTTTAGTATTTTCTGCAAGTTTTTAAAGTAATGTTTACTAATTTTATCAAATGTTTAATTTTTTTTGAAATATGGTTAACTTTTATCTCGCCCTTTGTTATAACTTTTAAACGGATATATTATATTCAAATTATTTTTTTATTTTATACATAATTACTCCATTTTTTCAATATTTTTATTTTAAATATTAAAATACAATTTAATTATAGGGTTTATCTTTCAGGAGGACATTCAGAGAATTTATTAACTCCCTGTTCCACTTGATTAAATTTATCAAGATGAGATTTTATGTAATTTCAAGGTATTTCATGAAATAACCATTGTTTTATTTCAGTAATTACATATCATTTCTAAGAAATTCATAATAATTGTTTCATGAAATCGTTGTGCATTAATGATTTCACAAACTCAAAAATTTTCACGGATTTCATGGAATTCTTGGTTACACAATCTTATTGTTACTACATATATGGTAGATTGTAATGTGGTTGTGTTTACCAGATAATCCTATCTTGATGCAGAAATGAAGGAAAAAATGTATGCTTTTTTATTTCATTTTTTATTTCAGTTTAAAAGCACACAAGTGAAGAAGAAAAAAATAAAGAAAAATTTTATAGAGGCTAATCAAAACATCAAAAAAGTTCCACTTTTAAAGAAAGAGAATCTGTGCTCTGAAGTTCTCTTACTTGGTGTTATTCAATCCCTTCACGATTTTCAAGCTCAGGTTTCTCTGCCAAATCACTTTACTGGTGTTTTGCCAATCACAGCCATCTCTAACGCGTACAATGACTTTCTTAAAGATTACGCCAAAGAAGAATCCAATTCGATAGACGATTCGATTGAAGGCAATGAAGTACAATTTTCAAATTTATGTTTGATCCAACTGTAAATTTCACTGAGGAATAATAATTAGATAAGTTTCATTCACACAAGTGACTAGTGAACCCTACGAGTGACTACATCAGACTGATTTCATGATACACTTATTAGCCTTAGCAAACCGCAGAATAGTTTTCCATTACTAGTAAAACAATGAAAACACTATTATTATTTCAGGTAAATCTTTCATGATGCAAAAGGTTTGTTTATTTTTCTTATATAATTTTCCTTGTTTCACTTCTTATTGTTTCATTTGTCTATTGTATAACGATCAACGAGCTAATTTATTGTCTATCTATAGATTGCTTATGTGCAAAAAATTATGTTTTAATAGATTACCATAAAGAACAATCTGTAGGAAGATGAGAAATAGATTTTTTTGGAGTAATAAATAGGCTTAAAGTTTAACCTACTTTTGTTATTAAAGTGCTCCACTTAAGTATAATTGTTTGATAAAGTCATCAATGATAATTTTAAATTCTGAAATAAACTTTAAAACATAGAACTCGAAGTTTCATATCGAGAACTTTTTGGATCCCTACTCTTGTCCAAAATCCCATAAGCCTTTTTGTTCTACTGAATTGAGCACTCTTGGTTATTACAAGAAGTTGATATATAATATTGACGTATTTTTAATCGTGACTGTATCTCAAGATTTTTATAACTTATTTTTGCTGCTCAGATCCTCAACAATGAACCCTTTTCTGAAAAGCACGGCTTCCATACCTTGACATAAGGTTCCAAGTTCTTCAATTTTCTAATTCTATAATATAAATTTTAAAGGAATGCTCTTTTTTTTTTATCACTGATGGAAGGCTGATAGATTACGTTAACTCTTTTGATCTGATTGGATAAAAAAATTGTTATGATCTTTTTGATTTAACCAATCAAATTACGCTAGAATTAATCATTCCACTTATTAATCAGAATATGTATTTTATAATATTTAAATTAAAGAATATCTTTTTTATTTTTTATGAAGGAAGACAAATTTATATCTTTCAAAGAAATGTTTGCAATTGGCCAGTGCATACGCTGCTGTATTACAAATGTTATGCCAGACGACACCATAAAGCTCACAGTTATCCCGGAAGTGGTTAATCGCAATTTGTCAATCAATGATCTATACGATGGAATGGTATATTTTTCTTCATTTTTACTATTTATGTGTATCTATGAGTTTTCAGAAACCAGATAGTACGATTTATTCACACTTTGCCTCTTAAATGACTTTTTCGATTTTTTGATACGTATAACTAACCAATAATGTATCTACACTTATAAATTATCAATTTTTACTAAGAAACTAATTAATTAACTAGCTTACCAATTCACTAATTAGCTAATTTAGCAACTAATTATACTCTTCAGAATCATAGGAGGAGTTAGACATGTAAACATTGTTTATAAAGTTTGAGAATAATATTGGAGTCAAAATGGACCCTTGAGGTACTCCACACAAAATAGGAGAAAGATTAGAAAAGCTATTTTTTATAGACACATTGGTATCTATTATTCAAGTAAGGGGACACTAATTGAAGTGATTTAACACCAAAGCCATAAAAACCAAGTTTAATTAAAAGCTTATCATAGGAAATAGAATCAAATGCCTTAGATAAATCAATAAATATAGAATAAACTGTTTGATTTTTGTATTATTGTTGAAAACACGAAAAAAAGTTGAGTTGAATGTTTTGCTCTAAATTCAAATTGATTGTAGAATGTCCTGAATTCATTTATTTGTTTATGTAAAACTTTTTCAAATATTTTAGGCAATACAGGAATTATTTTTTTGGGTTTGAAAGAGAAATATATATAGGCCTATAGTTAGAGATTTCATGCTTACTACCTTTTTTATAGACAGGAACAACCCTAGACTTTTTGAAAACATCAGGAAATATACAATGTTCCATACAAGAATTAAATCCAATTAGCAAAATATTTACCATGAAAGGAAAGATCAATTTCAATATGATTAGATGAAATTGCATACATATAACTACACTATTATTACTTTTTAAAGACATAAACATAGAAACTGTAACCTCTAAAGTAATTTTCGTAAACAAAAAGTCATGTGAATGTTTAACAAGGTACTTTGTAAAATTCTCATACATATTTAAACAAAATAAGAGCTAATTTAGACTCATCGGTAATTTGATAATCATTATGTTTTAATGAAAAAGACTAATCAGTTTTGTGTTTCAAAAAAGAATTTAATTTTTTTCAAGTGTCTTTTGTGGTTTTGCTAGATTTTCTTTAGAACAAAAACTTGACTTTCAAAAAAGTGTACTTATTGTCTGTACTTTATTTAATTTACGATATGAATTATCTCGGACTTTTATGGAATTGAGTAGACCAAGCGTTATCCATGGATTATAAGAATGTTTATATTTTGATTTATTACGAGTATAAATCTTAGTATTAGCTAATATAGATGATGAAATTATGTTTGTCAAGTGAGAACAGAATATTTGGAACATCAAAAATGGATAAAAATGTTTAGAAAATTCGTATTTAGCTTGGGATTTGACAAACCCTTATTTATTCAATTTTTTGAAGTACTTAGTGTTTGAAGAATAAAATCCAAAAGAAATCATGTTAGGGAAATTATCCGATATAAGCGATTCCGAGACAAAACTTTTAAAATTAGAGATTTCTTTACTGACAAAAATATTGTCAATCAGAGTACTTTGCTGCGGACATAGTAAGACTTTAGTAACAGAAATACTAAAGAATGAGATATCAAAAGATTTAAAAAACTTCTGATCTGATGATAGGTTCCCAATCTTGAGAACAAAATGGTTGGCGCCAGGAAGGGCACTCGGCGATAAAACCTTAGCGTTTACTTAATGCATTGATCTGAACAAACAAAGAGCGGGGTATAGCTCAAAGTACTCCGTGGGCTTATCCATCTGTCTACGTCAAAAACAATGTTGGAAAAACTTGCAAGAAAAGGGGGAACGCCTGGAGATTTCTACGTGGAATGTGGGATCGATGACGGGTAAGGGTCTAGAGTTGATAGAAGAAATGGTGAAAAGAAGCATTAAAGTGATGTGTGCACAGTAAACTAGATGGGGAGGCAATGCTGCTAAGGAAATAGGTGATGTATTTAAAATATTTACAGTGGAAAGTCAAACAAAAAGAATGGAATAGGAATAATAATCTCATCTAACGGAAAAATGGAGATCAATGCTTCAAATGGTTGGCTGGAGAGCTTTATTCGTAGAAACAACATTGCTTTTGGTAATATGACAGGCGAAAGAGCTTATGTTTGACAATCAACAGTTGAAGAATGGAAGGAAAAGCTCGAAAACAGAAGCAATTGATATGCTTAACAAATTAAAAAAGTTTGCTCTTCATCACGGTCTTAAAAAGCACTCTTGACAATATGATGAAAACAAGTTACGAGTTGGACAAATTGACAGCTAAAATTTTTGAACAAAAGAAAATAACTCATTTTTTCAAAATTTGTATTTTTTTTGTATTTTTCAAGAATTGTATTATCTATAAATAAATGATATATTTATTATCTTTTCGTTTATAGCATATCAAATTATATACAGTTAATCATTTTATTTTCTTTATAATATTTTAATGCTTTTCTTTCACCCTGTTTTAGACGACCACCTGTCAAATGCGACCATGATTAAGTCTTCTTCCCTTGAGTATTTGCTTAATAAAGGTTTGACTGTAGTCAATATTAGTTCATACAACACATACTTCTCTAATGGTGGCATATTGCATTACTATTTTATTTTTCTTCATTTTGAATGTTGGGAATATTACAAGAGAATTTAATTTAGAACAGATCTTATTGAATATGTTGTTAGTGACTTACTGTAAGACGCATTGGAAAGATAGAACTGGCTTTTAAACCTCAAAAATAAGATAATTTATTAGTTATATCCTTAACCACATATGTTGTCATAGCATGTCACTTAACCCGTTATCCACCAGAATAATCAGACGATATCCAATGTAAAGCAGAAGATTTGTATTAAATTCGAATCAGGCGATCCCCCTCTCTTTTCATTTCCATTACTATATTTTTCCATTTAGAATGAGATTATGATTCCTATTCCATTCTTTTTTTTTGACTTTCCACTGTAAAATTTTTTTTAAACCCTTCACATATTTCCTTAGCAGCGTTGCCTCCCCATCTGGTTTCCTGTACACACATCACTTCAATGTTTCTTTTCACCATTTCTTCTATCAACTCTAGACCCTTACCCGTCATCGATCCCGCATTCCACGTAGAAATCTCCAGTCTTTCTCCCTTTTTTTGCAAGTTTTTCCAACATTGTTTTTGATGTAGAGAGTTGGATAAGCCCACGGAGTACCTTGAGCTGTACCCCGCTCTTTGTTTGTTTGGATCACCGGTTAAAATATGCTGTTTTATCTTGATATAATAATAGCGTGACTTAATTTAAGTATTGTTGCATATATCTTCCATCTATAAAGTGGTCTCTCTTTCTATATTGTAAACAAACTATATATATGCATCTTAAAAAAGTATCCCACCCAATACCTATTGTTTCAAATTTGAATAAATTGCTTTCTTTATTTTTCAATTTTTATTATTTCATATAATTCATAAATACATTAATTCCAATATATATCGAGAGATAAGAGTTATCCGATTTCCCAGATATCGACCATTTTGCTTATCTATGCAATTATAGTTTTTAGTTTTGTCATGAATACTCAATATTTGTAACATTTTCTTCCTTTTTCTCTTAATTCTTTGTATGTAAATTTGTGCACCACAATTTTTAGGTACTAAGTGGATGCATCAAAAATAAGGAAGAACATGGGTATGTAGTTGACTTGGGAATCAACAATGTTACTGCCTTTCTCCTTAACAAAGATGCATCTGCCTTAATCCAGGTCTTAACCAAAAGTATGCTTCTTTTTCAACCTACAATTTGATACACAATTACATCTGATCTACAATTACCGATTAGATTTAGTGCTTATAGCAAGGTCCGAACAAGTTTTTGTGACACCCTAATGCAAAAGTTCCAGTGGCCTGCAGGGCAAACGTTTTGCTGGGGCATTAGGGTAATAGTTTCAGTGGAACTCCATAGATAAAATTTCAGAGATGAACAAAACATATTATAACAGTTTTGTTCAGTGCCTTCACTTTAATGGTAAAGAAAAGTTTTTAATTAGTGTCAAAATTCAAATCAATTAGATTTGATAGTAATTTTTGGAGGTAACTTCACCCTCAACGAATCTTGAATGTCAACATGATTTCCGTGCTTATTTTTAAAAAGACATACTCACACAGGTATGTTGATCTTAGCTACTAATAATTAAAATAACTGCCTCCATATAATTTATTTTTAAAAGTTTAAGCTTTCCATATAAAAATACTCTTTTTAGTTGTTTGTTTTTCATTCCTCTTTTTGAATTTGTACAAACACTCATTATCTATTCCTTTTTTTATAACAGAATAGTGGAATATTCTTAAAAGCTTAAAAATAGTTAGATTTTTGTAAGTATGTAAATTTAGCCTTGCATTAGTCAAATTCGGAATCGAATAGTTGGCGTTACATTTATTATGTTTTTGAGTATGTAGAATCGCAGTAGGATTTTTTAAGTACTAAAAGCCTGTGTCTGATTTTTATAAGTATTGGGAGTCGAAGTTGGATATTTTCCCTCCCACTCCTCAACCATGCTTTTGAAAGAACTGTTAAAGTCTCTCTATAATCGGAATTAGTTATAACTTATAACCGAACTCGCTATAAGCTAAACCGACTGTATATATATTGCTTACTGCAAATTAATCACTTAACAATATGCACGTTCAAAAATAACAAACTAAAATAAGACTTAGCAACATAGGGGTGTGAGGAAGGTTGGTTAGATACAGGGTTTCGATAATTCATGGTCTTGGGTTCGATACAAGTGGTGCAATTGTGCTTTCTCGATGAAAACACCCCACGATACCTTTATAAAAACATATTTTTACTTTTTTCAATGTTTATACAAATTTTTGTTATTATTGATAAAAGTTACAAATAAGTGTAAATATTATCTTTCCCAATTTTCTCATTAGGTTTAATTTAGTGTGTGTTTCGGATTTTGTCTATGTCTGTATTTACTACATAGTAGTGAGGTACCTATTAGATTGCTATTGTCTTAATCGCCTTTTGTGTTTGATCGGGGTATCTCCAAATTTTTTTATCGTTCACAGATTTTATTAGCCGAACCAATTGACAAATTGAATGTTATATTAGACCTTAAAAATTTACTTGAAATATTTTCTTAGTATCGTATCGGTTAAGCAGATTAAGTAGATATCGATACATCACTACTAGTTAGTGTGTGTTTTTGTCAAAAAGTTAATACCTTGAGGCATTTCAAAAATATATATAGAAAATAATAAAATAGTCACTTCAAAAACACGTCATGCTCACCATCTCTCATATGCTTTAATTGATTTCACACGAAAGGACAAAACATAGCATTTCCATGAATATATTTGACGTTTGATAATATTTGTAAAGATCTTTGACCCGAAAATACCTATTTTTTAAAAACTGTTCAAATTTCAAAACGTCGACTTACACTAAAGTATCTACCGTGTAGATAATTTGCAGCTGTAAAATTAAGACTCAACATGAGTCCACCTTCCATTTCTACATATTATCCCTAATGACCACATTCTCCACTTTTAGGATTACAACTTCCACCAGGATTCTATATTGAATGTGACCTTATCATTCCTGAGAAAAAAGCGACTCCAAACGCTCTGCACATAAACGTCACTATTTCAAAACAATTTCTGAATAACCAAAAAGTATACCCTCTTTGATATTTCTTCACATTTTATATAATGGAGTTGTTTGTATGACTTGTTTTTATTTTTAAAAACATTTACTTTTACAAGCCATTATTTCAGAACCAGTATAAGTAATACCAATAAATATAATTGTATGCAGTAACGTTACAACGATTTTTTTAGAAGAATTTATTTTTATTTAGAGCGAGAAAATTTTTATTATTGAGTTGTTTTGTAAATTTGCTTTCTTATTACAGGTAGAAACCCCGGCTTAACAAAATTAAACAGTTTGAGTGGTACCGTCAATGATATTAATTTTTCTAAATTTTTAATTCACTATTATTATATTGTTAGTATATTTGCTTTCTTATTACAGGTAGAAACCCCGGCTTAACAAAATTAAACAGTTTGAGTGGTACCGTCAATGATATTAATTTTTCTAAATTTTTAATTCACTATTATTATATTGTTAGTATATTAGCACCTTGTCCAAAACTAATTCATTATTTTAATTTTTAATTTGTATATTTTAATTTTTTTGATGGTAATAATTTAGATGTAGCGGCCCGCCACTAAGTGCCCGATGCTACATGGCTGACTTACACAATAATTGCCTTAAAACTGATGAAAACTAAGTTCAGACGCACAGAGAATAAGCAAGTAGATGAAAAATCAATATTTTTTGATTGATTGTAAAATCTATTTTTTTGTGCGTATGACAGGTCCATTTGTGATAGATTAAAAATCAAAAATCTCTAAATTTATTGCATTTGAAGAGATGTCTTATATTTAGGACGCTAGAATAATCTGGGTTACTAATAATATTTAAAATACTTTTTTTAACTTTATTTTATTTTACCTTTTAATCCCCTGTTTCATATTTTGGTGTCTAGTCTTTATCTTCAAATGAATGAAACTATTAATCAATAGCAAAAAAAGCAATTAAAACAAAGCAGTAACACCTGAATTGAGAAAACGGGCTATTAGTCTTGCACTGAATGGTGGGGTACAGGGAATACTACAATAGCAAGGTTTTTGGGTTTATCAAGAATAATTACAAGTACAATTATAACGTTTTATGCTTCTGGTTAGAAGGGAGATCAGAAGAATATTTTTGTAAAATATAATGAATAAAACAAAAAAACAAATTTTTTCAATATTCATACAAGTTAGTAGCTATTAAATACAAAAACGACGTAATTGAATGCAACAACGACGTAATAGATTGAAAAATCACGTAAATAAAATATATATAATATAAATTTTCACTCTCAAGAAATCTCTTTTTTACATCTTCTCCACAAGCGTCGTTCTGTATGCTTATTGCTTGACCTAAGTTGAAAAAGACTCATATAATTGAAATATTTTCCTTAAAAAGATTTTTCATATATCTTACTATATTCCTTGTTTATATTTTGCAATACATAGCATGACAGCCCTTTTGCTTTACGCATAATACTTATTCGTAAATTTTCACAGTGCCCCAAGATTTTAAAACATTCCTAGGGGCAATAGCGTCCACTCTTGACACCAATGTCCTAGGTTCTAATGAGACAGCGAGCCTAGAATCTATAAAAACTTTCAAATGACTTCCTTTCTTCGTCTTCTTTTCGAGTACATTTGAAAATCTCTTTTCACATAAATTATTTTTGAATATGATAAGAATTTTAAAGCTCCCCTCCTTATCCCTTAAAATTTCCTAATTTACACTAGCCAGGCATAATTTAAATACTTATGGTGACAAAATTCATATTAACAAGGAATATAAATGATAATTAAAAAAAATTTTATTTTTACTCTCCTAACTAAGTTATTTTATTAATTATCTCATAATTACCCGATTTTAAATAATTTTTTTTTGCTATTTCAATGCAAGTAATCAAAATTTGGAAATGAGCATTTTTTTAACCTTAAATCTTTATGTTCATTGCATCGATTCCTCCCGATTATCAAAGTTTCCCTTTATATTCCTTTATAACCGATACCGGGTTTATTTATTGATTTTCACTCCTACTCCAGTTGACACAACCTTGGTGAAAATGTTTTTTGAAGTACTTTGGCTCAACACTGACCTATCGCTAACCACTGCCCAAAACGCACATCTGATTGAATGCTTTAATTCCCTCCATTTTCAGGAAAATAAAGCCGCAAGTTTGAGTTCCTTTCACTCCATCCTACCTGGCACTTTTCTCAACGCCACGGTCAATAAAAGACTCAAATTTGGCTACATCGTGCGAATAAAGTCCACCCAATTTAAGGCGTATCTTCCAATTGCTCACACCTTCAACTTCACCACCAGCTCCCCAAGCATAGAAAGCTGTGCCCTACAAACGAGTAATTCCTTCATTCTCTTAACACTTTAATTTTTTCGTGCAGTTGGTGCAGTTAATCTAACCTATTCCATGATATTTAATCTTTTTTCCTTCTCCAAAACTATATTTTTACAACAATATTTTTCACCTCAGTTGATAAACTGTCAATTTCAGATAATTTGTGATATCACAGTTACACTTAAGAATCTGATGTAATTCCTCAAATCACGTTAATTATTTCATGAATTCCTTATGAATTGCATAACATCTCTAGTTATTTTTATGAATTTACAGCGCCCTCACATAGGAAGGACGCGACAAAGAAGGCATATGCCAGGGAACGACAATTTTTAGGGGCAGCAAATATATAAACAAATATATACCTAGAATACACTTCCATTTTGTGAGAAAACTTAAAAATTGACATCATTTCTGATGAAAATTAATTTTGACGGAACTTGAGTCATTGCAAAACATAAAATGTGATGTAATTGTATATTCTGAAAAATAACAATTATTCTTTGAAAATGGTTGCTAAAATTCCTCTTTTGATTAAAGTGTGCCCAAATACTGAACATTGCAGTTTCATTATTTCAGAAAGGGGAGAATTTAATCAGGGGGGAACCGTGTCAATTCTCTAAATATTTTAGGGATTTCATGAAATCCCTTGTTTCAAAGTTTTACTGTAACATATACAAAATGACTTTTTAATCCACAAAATAATTTTTATTCTCCTCTGAAATACTATATAACTTTTTGTTTAGTTACCTATTAAAATAGATGTAAAATTGTTTGTAATTTTGTAATCTGCCTACAGTATTTTTGGGCAAAGCGAACTGTTTAATTAAAAACACCTTAATTTACAATAATCCATTTTATTTTTTTCTCTAATACTTTGTGGTTGCTTTAAATCCATACTGTATATCAGTGTTTCCCAAACTTTTACTATTCAACGCCCTCCTTAAACTTTATTATTTCAAAGAAATGGATCCTAATTAATATAATATCTTTTCAGAATAAAAAGGGCATAGATTTCCTTATGTGACTAGTGTTTCCTTATTTCAATAAAAGAAATAAGCAAAAAAAATTAATAATTTAAAATTTATTATTTAAACCTCTATTTTTAAAAGGTTATGGTATTTTTTCACTCCAGGAATGAGTACGCAAACTCTTCTTATTGGATAAAATAGTTAGATTTATTTTTTTATTTTAACCAATCAAATAACTAGAATCGAAGCCATTATTTTGAACATTTGTTGAATAAATTTTCACTATTCTTAAGAATTGCACAAAAATCTTAGATTTTATTGGCAAATTCAATCATTTTTAAACATTTTCATATAATTATATTTAATACTATACGGTCCCCCATTAGTTTCTCGCTGCTCCCCTATAGTTTACGCTTTTTCACGCTCCACAATAAAAATACAAAAGTTTGAGCACATTGGTGTGTAATTTCATTACAGTAACGAGGTAAACAAATACACACGCTAGAGTTTTACAATATAGATATACGCGCAACGTGAGATACTTAAGATAGAGAGTATTAGCTAAAATTGTAAAAAAATTTTTTAGAACAGTCACTTATTGTCAGAGTTCTTTGGGTTTTTCCGAATAGCAAGACATTTGGCGTGACGGCACTGGACCATTTGTGCAAAAGTGTTTCGACGCAGCCAACCTTGTCCATCAGTCGTTTTCCTTTGTCTTGTTACAAAGGCGCTATCATGCCACATTCTAGAGTAACAAACTTGGTCAAGGATAAGGGAGTATGGTTCACTCTTTTTCCGAATGGTAGATCTACAGTGTTTGCCTTTGCTTCGCTCTTCGACTTGCGAGGACTGAAAAAAGAACACACAATACCGAAAAGATACGATCAAGGGAAAACTTTTAAGTCCAGAATCATATCTTTGGATTTCTTAACAGGAACCGCTTCTCTTTCCTTACGCAAAGATATCATAACAAGAAAGTAGAGTATTTTTCACTTTTTTTATTTGTTGGGTAATGGGTATGTGGATTGTGCCATTTAAGCTTTTCTGTTTCTTGTTATAATACTTTTCATTCATTATATATCTGGCTCAGCGGCGTATATGTATACAATTTTAGAATTGGGGGAGTTTTTTAAAATTGCTATTTACTCTAAAAAATTTTCTACCAATGTATTTATTCATTTTTCATAATTTACATTAAATTTTTTTTCAGTGTGCTTTTTTTTAATCAAAATTAATTTCTTCCTCGCCTCATCCTCCCTGTAGATACTCACCCCTGATCTGGCTGAATATTGAAAACTAAACTCTAACTATTTTGAGAATTTTAACTTATTAAAATTTTAATTATACCGAAAAATGTTTGGAGGTTAAATAATATTAAATAATTAAAATAAATTTAACTTTACTCACAATACTTTGACTAATTTTACTTTTTTCTCTTACTGTAATTTCTAACATTTTTCTTTAAATTTGTCTACATTGTGCCAATAATGTCCACAAAAAGTCTTTTCATTGTCTTAACTTAATTTTGTTATAATTTCTGCCAATCTAAAAATGATACAAAATTTTTGGTTTCGCTTCAAAGTAGGGCATCTTTCGGTATCTTGCATAACACTAACCCAGTGGATCCCAACCGGAAGTCCATGGAAATTCTACTTCAAACTACTTATGCTGAATCTCCTTTAATATACTTCTATTTTCCAAATCAATATAAATATATATATATTCAGAGCTTTTTTGAATAAATATTTTCTTCCCTTTTTTAAAGTTTCATATTTTGAATGTTTATATATCCTTTTTATTAGTTACAATATTTTTGAAAAATTTATATTTTAATTGGAAAAAATTTTTATTTACATTTTATGTATAGTTATAAATATTATTTTGGTTAGCAAATAAGTAGTTATTTTTTATTGTAAAAAAATGAAATAGAAGATAGAGGGAGATAAAAAAGGGAGGGGGGGGGGGTTCTTTCGAACTTCCCTGGATACGGGCTTGCTCACTATTATGAATATACTTATTTTTTAAATCGTGCTCCGTAATTATTACGACTCCAACTTCGATTCCTGCTCAAAATGTGCGATATCACCGAATCTTTATTATTGTTTGTGTATTATATATAGTACTGTAGTAGTTAACTAACACATTCGAAACCGTAAACATGTGAAATATATAAAATGTTGGAAATGTTCTCAATGAGTTTTATCGTCTATGAATTTACGCCTCGTTGACCCTTACCGGTCATCATTTAGTTAATTAGAAAAGTGTAGGGACGGTTTAAAAAAAGATTGAGTAGCTCTATCTGGTCATCACGGCAGATACTTGACAAATCTCTATTTTTATAAAAAAAAACCGTTGTAAAATATCATTACTCCTTTCTAGGTACTTGTGCTATGAAGAAGTTTCACCTTGTGATGTTTTGTACGCTAAAGTTTTATCCGTTCACAAGGATGGAGTTTCATTCTTTATTTCTGAAAACATACGAGGCTTTGCACATATGATGCATCTCGCTGATTTTCCTGTTGTCACCAATATCATGAAGAAGTTTCCCATCAATTCTACACATAAATGCCAAGTATTCACTGATATCCTTCACTTCATACTGATAGCTTACCCGCTTATAATAATTAAATTTTGTATTTTTTTGCGGATATATATGTTACACCTCATTGTAGGTGCAGACTTCAAGCTTAAAACGCCTGAATCCGGCTCCATTCTATAGAAGTTAGTTTCTGACTCCCTCCCTACACTCACAAAACTTTTCTTTCTATTATACGTACTCAGATATATTTTTAAAATGATAAATTTGAGGCAAGAAATGCTATTCTCAATAGATTCTTATTATGAACTATCATTTTTTGGAATAAAATGCTTAAACAAATACTGACGATGTCAACAAAATTTTTTGTTTTATAGTGTATGCTACTTTATCAAAATAATTTTTGAAACAATAAAATTTTAGTAACATGTTTAGTTAGAGCAAGGATTTAAAACTTGAAAGTAACAACGCGTAAATGATTTAGTTTATAGTTATTTTGTCAATAATGCGTATTTTAGTCTTTATATAGCTCCGACTGGGATTTACGATTCTGACCAATCGATGGTTAGAAAAGCCTCCATTAGATTAAGTTTATTTGCCATGGCTGACTTTCACTAAAGCTCATACCCTATATGTATGATAAAACGTCAAAGGTATTGGTGGAGAAAGTTGCCATGCTGAGTTATCATAATTCGCCAACCCTATTGCAAGCTAATGATATTTTTTCGTTTTAATATGATAAGTATTTTGAAATATTTTATGAATATAATTATATGTTATAGTTGTATATACTTTCAAAATCTCCTGCCATATTGATAATGCAACGTTAATCTATCTGTTATATTAAATTTTAAGAGCAAGTTAAACTGACTGTTCCTAAACAAGCATTTGGCCTACATCACTTATTACCAGCATTTTATCAATGGTATTTTAAGTGCAGTATGCTCTTTCTGCTCCAACTTGAAATAAGACCCAATTGTTGATCTAACGGTATACTTGCATCAAAATAATTCATAGAAAGAGAAAATTCTTTACTTAAGTTATAAAATTAACATCTACATCTTCTCCAAAGTATGCATTGGCCTTAGTTTGCATAGTTGTCTATTTTCTATTTAAATTGCGCTTTTAATCATTTTTTATTACTCTGGTTATCTGTTACTTTAAATATTATTTTTTAATAATCAGCTATCAATTCCAAAATCCTAGATCGCTTCCATATTCCAATTGGGGTCACTATTTTTAGGTTAAGAACTTTCCATTTGATTGTGTACCTCTCTTTTAAATAGTTCCAGCCCGGCTATATTTTCTAGCCAAATTTGTATTGAAATAGAGTTGGGGTTTTGTTTCATATCTTTTTCAAAATGTTATAGATTTGCTTTTTTGATATTGAATTCCTAGGTTCTTGAAATTGACTCAGCCAATACGCGACTATGCCTAACTCTCAAAAACACATTGATTGATTCAGAGTATCCTCGAATTAAATCATACTCCGATTTAACCAATGGACTCATGTCCCATGGTACAGTTGTTATGATTATGGAGTATGGTCTGATCATTTTATTTTACAATTCTATCAAGGTAAACCTTTGTTTATTGGTTTTATTTCTTTTGTACTAAATAAAGGATTGTAATATTTAAATAACCCCGAATTTTGTTTTTGTCTCTTTATACAATTATCTTTTACGCTGAAGTATTTATGACAAAAAGTAGCCCATATGACAAAAATTCTTTTTAATTATTTTAACATTTTTTTGATGAATAACATAAACTATTTTATGTTATAGTATTACAGCACTAATTAAAATTTTTCAAAAATAAGTCATGTCAGTATTATTCCTTTGTTAATTTTACCAATAAATTTATAATGTTGATAAGTTTTTATTGTGTATGATAATTGACAAAACAGTCAACATGGCGTCACTTTCTGCAATTTAAACGCTTTTTCTTTTCAATTGAGCAAACAAAATGCCCAACTACCAATATCTTTTTGATTGAGATAGCTCCATTGTATGCTATGCTTGGTTTTGGGTTTGTCTCATATTTGCTCAGAAGGAAAGTCACAATGCATCTCTTAAAACCTTTCTGCTCAAGTTTATTTCCTGGAGAAAGCCTGCAAAGGATCTAGGCTTGATTCACAGTTAAATCAATGAGGTGTGTGAATATGGGCCAGTACCACTTCTTGCCACACACACACAGAACGGTATTGAGCTATGTTTTGGTGCATTTGATCCACCCATCTCCTCTCATTATTTTATACATTAAAACGTTGACTTATATACAAATTCTTACCTCTCTTGACGCCATCCTCAAAGTTTGAGCGTTTCTAATGGCAAGTTCTGAAAGATTATTATCATACCACTCATTATTAATAAAATCCCTTCTTTTCTTTTTGAGATCTTTCAGAGAAATTTTTGGAAACTTTCTTCATCTGCTTGATTTTATTGTCGAAGTTACTTTGAAGTTTGACTTATTTTTTTCAAAATATCATGTTTTGAAAAATAGTTGCTGGTGATAAAATGATAGTTGATAACCAATTTTTCATTGTGGCCAACTTCAATAGTTTAATGGTCCAACACCGAATTGAGAACTATCTGCCAGACACAATAAGATTATTGTTTGTAGCCGAGTTTGTCTTTATGTACTGCTTGCTTCAATGATTTACGAGGATATCATTGTTTCATCTCTAATGTAAAACTACCTGAATGTCATATATAATTTATATTTTTCTTTTAATTTAATATTCTGATTTTGGTGAATTTACCAATCGAGATTTATGTTGTTATAATGAGTTGTATTATAGAAATTCGGTTGCTCTTGATTGAATATAATTGATTCACTTCATTTTTATCGTCAAATCATACGCATCAGTAATACTTCACCATTTTTTCTCCGTAGGTCTTAACATCATACCATCAAAGCAAAATGGATGGTGAACCATCTCATACTGTGTGTTTGCTTCAAATATTCCTTATGTATCAGGTCGTATATCAAACATTGCTTATGAAAATGACAGTTCTTCCAATTTGAACTACACTGTATAACTTCAAAAAAATTATCTTGATTCGAGTCCTGATATCTTTTTATAAAATACTGTTTCATTGGACTTCATTAAAGAGATTTTTGGAATAAAAAGTCTTAGGTATGTTTATTAGTGTGAATCTGTTTATTTTATTAAATATCCTATGTGATACTTTGGGCACAAATGATAGTATTCAATGGCGTCTTGTATGTGATACATTGGCCATTAACTGGTTAAAATAACATCATTTAACATTTATAGGTGCATTTCTTGACCGCATGCATTTACTGGCGTCAACCAAATGGCATTAGAAATTCTATTTCGGATACGTCGAGAAACGAACCCTAAACATTTGGAAAGAAATTCCCGAGGTCTTACCACCATGCCACTACTTATCTGATTTTTTTTTCCTTTGCCCCATCTTCTAAAGTTCTATCCGACGTGCATGGCCGACTTTCAAAACCCTTGAATTCTTCAAAATAACCCTGAATCCATTCTACAATAATTTTATCGATTAGTTAAAGCTTCTATCACTAATCATCATGTTCATATACTTTTTTTATAAGAAAAATTTATTTTTTTTTTAAATTATTTTTTAGGCCTTAGCTAGAAAGAAATATGTGACGAGAGATGAAAACCTCGATTTGAAGGAAGCTTTTTATGTAGGGCAGGTCGTTGTTTGTGAAGTTTGCATTTGGGATGTCAAAAGCGAACGAATTTATGTTTCTCTGCTTCCCAAGGTATTCTTTTATACTTCATATGCCTCTATCTTTATCATTATTTTTGCACAAATATGTCTATCTGCTATTTTTCGAGAAACTGTTTCTCTTATCCGCTGTGGAATCGCAGTTAAATTCAAAGAATTATGACTCGCTCATGTTCAATGCTTGTTTATGTTACATATACAATGAGATGCAAAAATATTGAACGCGTGAAGGAAAAGTTATTCGTCGACTTAGAACTGCGATTAGTTCAAGGCAATTTACTCGGATATGGGTCCTTTATTTATAGCTCAAAATTTTCAACACTATACTGTACTATTACAAAATTCTAAGGCCTGCCAATGTAACTTGTAGACCTCCTTAGTGGGTAATGAAAATACTTCAAAAATTGACTTAACTAGTTAGAAAATGGCTTTGTTCTTTAAAAAATTTTCTAAGGAATTTACGCAATAATCACTTTTCTCAATTAATTTTTACAAGTGTACAAAATTTTCTAAGCACCTCTTTTAATAAGTTCGATGATTGAACAAAATATGTTTTCAATTCGTTTTAATTAATGCTCTTTTCCATGTAGTTTTTATCATCTTCAAATTTCATTTTTCTATTTAAATCAAACGTATCTTTAATATTAAAATTCGAAGATTCCAATTAATTTTGTAAGTTTAACCAGAGGTGCACTTCTTTAAATTATTGCAGCGGGGCAAACTTTTTTTTTTATACAATTTTTAAAATTTACAAAAAAAGTTATAAGTAGTTATATTATCTACCCACAAGCCAAACAAGTCTTTTAATGACATAAAAAAGATATAAAATTCAATATTATTGATATTGCTAATAATTTTCAGCGAGTATTATAGGAAAGATTTTCTTGTTACAAGTTTTAAGTCTGTGCAAAGATAAAAATTTATTTTTTGACGAACGGGTCACTTGTGACCCATGTATATAGTGTACTTTTGCTTGCCTAGCGGGTCACCAGTGACCATCCATTTCTTTTCAGTTTCACAATCATTTACTCATTTTATAACAAAGTATTTCCAGATGTACTTGTTATTACGTCATGAAAGAAACACCACATCTCTGTTGCATCATTCACATCGATCATTTTCTTTTTTATAACGTCAATATTCACCACATGGTAAGAAATAATTAATTACCTCAGTCGCATGTGTATATTTATGTCTTTTGTAAGTTTTTGAATAAATTTCTGAAATAGTAAATATTTGTTTTCTTTGTTTTATGATCAAAAATTTTTTTTTCTTTAGTCTGAAAAGGTTAAAACAAAGGGGTCACCAGTGACCCGTTAGTACATTGCTAATATCTATATTCTAAAAAACTCTTGTACTTAATTTTTTCAAATTACTAAACACTTTTAATAATTTTTTATAAATCGAGGTTATTAAAACTATTATTTGAATTAGTTTTTAAACCTTTAAACTTTTCTGAAAATTTTTTTTTGAAAAAAGATATTGATATTTTAAATAATTTTTTTTTGCTTAAAGGAAACTTAAAGGAAGAAAAATAAAATGTAAATTTATGGTAAAGGTTAAATAAATATTTATTCAATATTGAATTTATTTTTTTCAAGTTTTTCAAAAGATACTCACATCGGTTTCTAGTCAAAATCCCTCAAAACTAAAATTCCCACATTTAAAATCCTCGAAAATTAAAATCCTCACTTCCAAAATTGCGAAAAACCAAAATCCCCGGTACCAAAATTTCCGAAAACTAAACTTTTCAAATTTGTTTTCAAATTGCAGGACTGGTTTAAGTCTTGAAGTACAAGCTTTTTTACTATGAAAAAGTTAATAAATATTTGTTTATAAAATAAATAGGTAATTGATACTGAATTGATAAAAAAATCAGTGAAACTAACAATAATATTGAATACAAAATTTATCATCTGTATAATTATATCAGCTGTAAAAAATTGATGGATGATAAGAATTTATTTTACTAAAACTGTCACGTTTCAACTAAATATTGCCTAAAAAGATAAAAATACAAAATAATAAATGAGTTAGTATTTTATAGGAGCTGTACTTTTTTTGAAACAACTGGGCAATAAATGTTATAAATAAGCAAATAAGTATTTCTGAAACTTTTAAATTAAATATATTTTTGAAATTAAGATTACACAGTATTACTTTATCATACTAATCAATTAAAATATAAACCAAAATGTACTTTTAAGCATTTTTTTAAAGATAAATATGTTTTGTTTTAATTTTAATAAAAGTTAATTTTACAAATCACGAGTTTTATGTTCAAAACATAAATTTTTTATGTAGAAATTACTCCAAATTTTCGGTTTTTCAACACTATTCTATTATTCTGAAATCTTCAAAATTATAAATAAAACAAAAACTTACAAAAGCTATATTAAAATAATATTTACGCATATTTATAAGTTTTTTCAGGAGGACAATTTGAACAACAAAATCCAGTATATTGAAGAGAATGAATTAGTGAATGGTGAAATTTTCATACAACCACCAACTAACACAGTCAGTGTTATCTCTGATGAAAACTCTAGAGACGAAAATGATTTTGACATCAATCATCTATCTCAAAATCCATTGAATGCGGAAGCTTAACTAGTGGTTTTGGAAAGCGTTAGTGAAGAAAGTGAAATTTGTAGAAAAAGAAAAAGAAGGCCATGCTCTGAAAGAAAGTGGAGAAAACACAGCGTGGAAAGCAAGTTGAACAAAGATTTCG
Source organism: Nectonema munidae (assembly GCA_030549495.1). Classification (NCBI taxonomy): domain Eukaryota; kingdom Metazoa; phylum Nematomorpha; class Nectonematoida; family Nectonematidae; genus Nectonema; species Nectonema munidae. The sequence continues at coordinate 85,380 of JAUIRK010000310.1, read as the reverse complement.
CTCCTGTCAACTTTCCGCGCTTTTATAATAGACCAATGAATATTATTGAGGTTTTTTATTTATTTTTTACAAGAGAACTTCTTGAAATGATAGTTGAGTATAGCAACTTGTACGCAAGTCAAAAAACAAGAATTTGAATCTAACTATAGAGGAAATCATTGTTTTGATGGGATATCATAGACTTCCTCAATGACTATATTGGAGCAGATCAGAAGACTGTAGTGTCAAAATAGTTTCTGATTCAATGCGTCGTGATAGATTTGATGAAATAAAGAAATATCTTCATTTCTCTGACAACAATAACTTAAACCCTACTGACAAATTTACAAAAGTAAGGCCTTTGCTTACAGAGCTGAATAAAATTTTTAATAAAAACCAGCCATATTCAGAAATCCATAGCATTGATGAAAGTATGATTGCTTATTATGGACACCATTTTTTAAAACAATCTATGAAAGGTAAACCGCAAAGGTTTGGCTACAAGCAATGGAGTGATTGTGTTTATCCAGGTTATGTAGTCAATTTTGATTTATATCAAGGTAAAAATACATTGTTTTCAGATGAAATCCCATCTTGTACTATGGGAGAGAGTGTCGTTTTAGGTTTTTCTTTAAAAAATGCTGAATATTTAGAAAATAGTTATCATTATGTTAGTGATAATTATTTTTCGAGTTTGAAACTTTTTGACAAAATGACCAAAAAAAACAACAAAAAATTACATCTACTTTTAGAAGAAAGAGTTAATGATATACCGCCTTTGTCTAAAAAAGAATTGCGGTTTTTATGAAGAGTTTTTCGAGGAGAAACATGGTATATCATTTTGTCAATGGCAAAACAACCGAGAAGTTCTTGTTGGTTCGAATTTCTTAAATTCGAAACCTGAAGAAGAAATTTTTCGTTATTCTAAACGTTTGAAAAAAAGAGTAAAAGTAATAATTCCTGCCTCAATAAAATTTTACAATTTTCAAATGGGTTGGGTTGACAGAATTAACCAAAATTTTGCAAAATATAGAGTTTCTATTCATGGAAAAAAGGTATTTTCCCATTATAACCCATCTTATTGATTTAGCAATCAACCAAAGTTGTATAATTTTCAAAATGAGTGAAGAAGGTAAAAAAATATCTCACCTTGATTTTAGAAGATATTTAGCAAGAACTCTTCTACAAACTCATGGAGTGTCTCCAAATCCTTGAAAACCAATAGGTATGGCAAACCCTATTTCAGAAACAAGGTTTGATTATGTTGATCATATAATTATTCCAATAACTGAAACATTAGAAAACGATCCTTCTAGAAAAAAAAGGATCAGGTGTAGACGTTATAAAAAGAAGTGTCAAACGAAATGTAAAAAGTGTTCAATTTGATTGCATGTTGAATGTTCTGAAGAATATCATAAGCGATAGAGTTTTTATATTATCAAAATAAATATGTCTTTTATTATAAAAATAGTTGTTATTTGTTATTATGTTTACATTATATATAAAATCTATGTTAAAATCATTTAACCAATGTTTTATTTTTCATTATCAATTTGTACTTTGCTCGTGGGTCAAGGGTGACCCATGTAAATTTTGCTATATAAAATATTTTTTTTTGTAAATTTTTGTTTACTATTCGTTTTTTAGTCTTTTTTAAAACAAAAATCATTTTTTTATTTTAAAAATAACCTCGGCAATTAGGGTTCTTTAAATTTGGAAACGATCGTCAAAAATGGCTTATAGTCTTAGGCATCAGTCCTAAGTCTTCCATAAAAAGTCCCAAGACGGTTTGTTTTGTTTCACAACAATATATCCATCTATACCTGCTGGTTACTAGAAAATGTACAGTGTGGTCCAAAAACATTCGTTTTTAAAAATTATCAACAACTCCTTAATATTATCCAACATAAATAGTAAAAATTTAGATCTAAGAGCATATTAGATGTTTTTTTATATAGTAAGAATTTTGAAATTGTTATTTTCTTTTTTAACCCTTTCATTACCAGAAAAATCAAACGATATTTATTAAAAAGCAGATAATGATAATTCCTTTTATTGAAGAAGATGAACTTCTTATTAAACATTACCGAACAGATAAGAAGTACGGCAAAATGAAATTAATAAAAGAAATCCCTCACAAAAAATGGACTTTAGGAGGATTACGTATACTTCTAAAGAAAATTGATGAAACTGGAGGCATAAGAAAAACTTGAAGCAGCCTTCCCAAGACAGCAAGAAATGATGAGAACATCTATGAAATTTCAGATAGAATTCTCAGTCAAGAAGTCACGAAACACCTGCACAAATATCAAAATCAGTAGGAATTTCCAGAGTGCATCAAACGCATCACCATGCAAGATCTCGACCTTAAACCTTATTAAAAAATTCTTGGTCAAAAATTAAGCATTTCACGAAGTAAAACGAGTCGTGTGTGCAAATAGGCTGCTGCGGCTTGTTGATTCACACAAATTGAATGTCTTTTATTTTAGTGGTGGGAAGATATTCACAGTTGAGCCTCCTTTGAATGCACAAATGAAACAGTGTATTTTGAAGTCAGTAAAAAGAAAAATGAGATCTCTAATGAGAGATTGTTCTCTACGAAGTCTCATTTTCCTAAAACTGTAATGATTTCTCTTGCTGTTTCCAAGCTTGGAAAAACATCGATTTATTTTGTAGATCCTGGTGTCAAAATCAACAGAGAATATTATCGAAATAATCTCTTAACAAAAATGATTCCTGAGATGAACGCTTTAGCCTCTGGTCAATATTTTTTATTTCAACAAGATGGAGATAGGACACATACAGCAAAAGATACACTTGTCTATTTGAACGAACATCTACCTGAAATCATCTTGCCACGTGATTGGCCTGTAAATAGTCCTGACTTAAATCCTCTAGATTATAGCATATGGGGAAACTTGGCTCAATGAGTTTATAGCAAGAGAAAAATTAAAGTTCTGACTGAACTGAAAAACCTCTTGATTCAAGAATCGACAAATTTTTTTGAGAATGAGATCGATTCTTCTATTGAACAATTTAGATCTAGGCTTCGCAAGTTGATCGAAACGGAATGAAAACATAGAATACTTTTTCTAACTATTGTTATTCCTGAAATTTTAGTTGAAGTTTTATTAATAAATTTTAAACCGAACGTTTTTTTTTCGACCACCCTTTATTTTTAATGTTCAACTAAAAGAAGGTACATAAACTTAAGGTTTTTACTAGACAGGATCGTATATAATGAGTATAGATGTAACATATGCGCTATTTTAGGATGTTCAGAATCCTACTAGGATTACAAGGCCGAAATAAAATAAATTTTATTTGTATATTGTATAGTAGAATTTTCTGATGTCCGTTTTCGTATATTTCTATCATTTTTAGTGAACATATTTGAATATATGAATTCCTTTAACCTTGCGCTGCAAGGAAAAGAGATCAGAGTACTCCACTGCAATAAAAATTCTTCTCGATTTTCGAACATATTTATAATAATAATATAATAAAATAAAACTACTAGAGCATGATATGAAAATAGTAGAAAGAATTTTATTGAATAGACTAAAAAAGAGTATTCAAATTAGTAAAATCCAATTCGGTTTTATGTCGGGCAAGAGCACAAATGACGCTATTTTTATTATTAGACAGCTTATCGAAAAGAGAGCAAGAAATGGCCATAGTCTGCATCTTGCTTTTATAGACCTGGAGAAAGCTTTTGACTCCGTTTCTAGAAGTCTCATTGAGTGGTCTTTGAGAAGAAGAAGAAAAGGGGTAAATGAAAGACTAGTGAGAGCCAGTATGGCCTTGTACAAAAGCGGTGACACTTTTATAAAAATTAATAATTCAATTTCTAGTAAGTTTAAAATAAAAGTAGGCTTACATCAAGGTTCGATTTTAAGCCCCTTTTTATTTATTATCATTCTTGATGAAATTCTTAAGGATTTAATTAAAGAAGATACGAGTGAGATTTTATATGGAGATGATATAGTATTAATAGGAGAATCTTCTGAAGAATTTAAAAAGATTAGCACATGGTATGAGACACTAGAGAAAAAAGGTTTAGGAATAAACACTAGCAAAACTAAGTGGATGAAAATTAGCGATTCTTTTAAGGGTGCTGAGAACACAGTTTCCAAAATAGATCCATGTGGAGTTTGCGAAAAAAGAGTTAAAAGAAACTCTATTCTTTGTGTACATTGCAATAAGTGGGTGCATAAAAAATTCTCAAACATTAAGGGCAATTTGATAAATACCACAAATTTTAAGTTAGGTGCTGTTTAAGTTTCAACCCAAATACCGATGTAGTATTGGAAGAAAAAGTAATAGTAGGCGGCGTAGAATTAGAAGAGGTTTAACAGTTTTGTTATTTAGGTGAGGTTTTAGACAAAACAGGTAGTGTAAGTAACTCTGTAGAACATAGAATACAACTAATTTGGAAAAAATTTAAATCGTTAAGTGATATTTTATGCAATAGTATCTTTTCGTTAAAATTAAGGGGTTTTCTTTATAAAAATTGCATTAGGTCTAGTTTAGTATATGGTGGCCAAAGTTGGGCTTTAAAAGAATCTGAGAAAAATCGACTAAACACCACAGAGATGAGGATGTTAAGAATCATGTGCAAATTTAATTTAAAAGATAAAATAAGTAATTAAAAGATAAGAAGTTTATGTCAATGAAATAAATAAAGTATTAGAAATACAAAGGTTAAGGTGGTTTGGGTATGTAAATAAAAGACCTTCCGGTGATCTAATTAAAGAAGCTTATAAAAATCAAACTTTAGGTAAGAGTAAAGGCAGGCCAAAGATGACATGGATAGAAATAGCCAAAAAAGACATGAACAAAAGACATTTAGCATTAGGGGACGAGCAAAATAGAGATGAATGGAATAGCAAAATAATGAGAGATTAAATGCCATAGTTGTAAAAACCGGCTAAACCTCAGCGTGCTGTCAACACTAGCCGTAAAATTGATTATTATATAATTGATTATTATTGCTATTACAAGGCCGATATATTAAGCACCTTATATTTTGCTCTTGTGGTAGTAAATCGTAAATCATCAGAAAAGTAATCTATTGAGGTTGCCGTATGTTAAGTACGGTCCTCTTGTCTCTAGAGAAAATCTCTCCTTCCTCATCACCCTACATTCAATCTAGCATCATATTAACATATTTGAGTGATGAAGTAATGCAAAATCTGTGCAAAAACCGGCAGCCGTTTTTCCAACCTGTAAGAAGCAAACGTAGCTGTTGTTCTTGTTAAAAATTAATTACGAAATAATCATATAAATATTTAGAATATATTCAGTTCATTTTAGAAAAAATGTTATCTCGCGTTAAATTAATTTCTAGGTCCGCCCTCGAGACATAATATCAATCTGAGTTTTCTAGCTTTGTAAGAAATATGTTTTTTGAAGATCTACAAAATATATTATTTCTAAAATTAGTACATCAAACATCATAAAAATCAATAAAATTTATAACGAAACAAAAATTCGTCGAAATTTGTAACGCCGTAATTATAATAAATCCTTGTGGAGTTTGTAGGAAAAGAGTTAAAAAAATTTATTCTCTGATTAAACTGTAATAAATCGGTACACAAAAAATGTTAAAAAATTAAAAGTAAAAAATTTTAAGTGTCGTAACTGTTTAAATCCTAGGGTAGTAGAATTAAATTAAAATAAGGAGATAAGTGTTATAAGGAGTATAAGGATTTATCATTTGTGTTATTATTAGTTAAGGTGGTTATAGTTCTGTAAAACATAAAATAAGATAAACTTGAAGGAAATTTATTCTAAACAATATTTTGTGTAGTAATTCTTTTTTAATTACTGGTCATTTATTTTAAAATTTGAATCATGCTATGTTAAATTAAATGGCATACGATATTTCGCATAATTGTAATTACTGACTGGACCTTATCATTGCTGGGAAAATAGCCGTAAAACTGATTTTACATTTTTGTTTAGTCAGAAAATGCAGAATTGGAGAAGTGTCGCTCAGAGAAAAATGCAAAATACTGCTCTATATTTGATATCGGAGAAGTAATTTTTTCTACTGTTAAGATTTTTTCAAATCGATTACCTTAGGTAATTTTAATAATAATAATAATAATTCTACTGTCATTTCAGTGATAGCTTACATTCATATATTTTAAAAAAAAAAATTCATATATTTTTTTAAAGTTGAGATTTTAAAGAATTAGCTTGTTCTATTTAATGTATTTTCTATCATATGTATTTGAGCTTAAGAATAACGTTCGACTCATGCAGCGAACACTTTATTTTTTGTAAAAAATTACAAAATTATTTCCACTTAAACTTTTATACTACTGATTTGTTCTTTTAACAGAAGTAAGCACAAATAAAACAAAACAAATTTAAATATTCTTTATATACAAATAAAAACTTGAAATAAAAAGACGTGTCGCAGTATATAGGAGACATGGCAATCCTGTATACATTATATATATAACATTTTTATTTTAAGATATTGTCTGCTGTTATTTTTAAAATTTATACCCACCATCGGCCGATCAGGGCAGAAAACGGGTCGTAACCGTTACTGCTCTACTATATAGGGGCGTGAGTATGGTTGGTTAGATGCCAGATTCGATAACTCAATGTCTGGTTCGATCCTACATCAAGCTGGCTTTTCTCATAGTTCGATACAAGCGGCGCAATTGTGCCTTTTCGATGAAAACACACTACGGTACCATTACCATTATATTGCCTCCCATGTTCTTTCTAGGCCACTCATATATAATAATTTCAATTAAAATTGATGTTATAAAATTTAACAATATAAAATACCTATACTATTCTATACAATTATTTATTATATTTAAGTTTTTGTTATACAAAAATAATATTGATATTTTAATCAGAAACACATAAATTCTTTGACAATAAATGTTCGACCCCTGTGATTTCATTCAGATCAAATCTGAATAAACCTTTGCTTCTTGTTTTTGTTCCTTTTAACAGGAGATTTGATCTAATGAAAATGTATTGTCAAAGAATTTGTTTGAATAAAAATTGTACTTTTTTCTACTTATTTGCCGCTAACTTTTATTCATACTCAGCCACATTTTCTTTATATAAAACAAATATTTTTATTTTATATTTTTTTTATAAATAAATAAGACTGAACAACAAAAATTTTTTACCCGAGATGTGTAAAGTGATTTAGACTAATTTGGGTACGCTGATTTCAAAAATCATAACCGTTTTGCCGTATCACGTTAGGATTTTCAGTAACAGAAATATTCCCATTGCCTAGAAGTCAGGATTTCAATGAAATTTACAAAAATTCATTTATTCATTTATTTCATCATGAATGCTTCAAAATTATAGAAATTACAGAAAAACTCCACTAGAATGTAATTAAAAATGCTTTAGGCATTTGGCTTTGCGTTTGTGCTGCTCTGTGTCAGTTTCACGATGCAAGAACCAGCAGAAATCGCCCATCATGTTCGGGTTGTGCCGCCCTTGGTAACGCGTCTCCATGAGTGAAATCTCTTGGTGGAATCGCTCGCCGTGCTCGTCCGAGACTGCTCCCAAGTTGTCAGGGAAGAAGTTCGGGTGCTGGTGTAGGAAATGGATTTTCAGGGACATCCTGGAGCCAAGTTTCCTGAAGGACTCCAGCAGCTGCTGCACTATTTCTTCATAGTTGTCCGCGCGCTCGTTCCCCAAGAAGTTGTCCGTCACAGCTTTGAAGCTCCTCCACGCTGCCAGCTCTTTGGGGTTTAGAGTTGTCAGAAAAGTTTCCTCTTTCATAATCTGTCGGATTTGCGGTCCAACAAAGACACCAGCCTTGATCTTGGCATCCGATAAGGTGTTGCCAAACTTTTCCTTGAGGTATAAAAACCCACGCCCATTCAGATCTATTGCCCGTACAAAACTTTTCATTAAGCCGAGCTTTATGTGGAGTGGTGGAAGGAAAACCTTGGCTAGGTCGACACGGGTGACATGCTTCACGTTGTGTCGACCAGGTACATGCTTCTTTTGCTCTTCCCAATCTTTCTTCGTCCAGTGATTCTTGTCGTCTCTGCTATCCCAGAGACAAAGCAAGCACATGTATTTCGTGTAGCCTGACTCCAGCCCTAACAACAGCGCCACCACTTTCAAGTTGAAGTCATTGTACTTGATGGAATCAAGCAGCTGCCGCATAGTCTCATAGGTCTCTGTCATGCCGAACGCGTGAGCCAGTGGGACTGATGGTTTCTCGTTGCCATTGTGGAGCAAAACAGCCTTCAAGCTGTTCTTCCCCGAGTCGATGAAGAGGCGCCAGTCTGCAGAATCGTGATCACACCCAAGTTCTTTCAACAGACCGTTGATGTCACTGCAGAATGTCATCGTGTCTTCCATCTCAAAGAACTCAGCCATGTCTTTGTGACGTGCTCTGAACAAGGATATCTTGGTGTTAGGTTCCAGTAGATTTCACTGCTGCAGCCTTGATCCAAGCAGCTCTGCCTTCGCCTTTGACAGCGAGAGATCTCTTACAAGATCATTTAAGTCTCCCTGTTTCAGAAGGTGTGGTTCTTGAGTGTCGGGTTCAAAAGGTTCATCATCACCATCCTCTTCACCATTGCTTACAGCTATGTTCTGATCAGCTGGAGGTGTTGGAACGAGGTTCTCGTCATCATGAGGTACAGGTTTACGAGCAGAGACGCAGTCAGCGTACTCGATGTGACCTTTATTCTTCTTGTTGAAGCCGGCGATGCTTGTGCAGCAGAAATAACAATCATCATGATGATTCTGCGGCTCACGCCATATCATGGGCGCCGCAAATGGCATGATCGCGCGCTTGCCCACCAACCACTGAGTCAAGGTTGTGTGACAGCTTGTGCAGCAGATGTGTGGTGCCCAGCTCTGTTCTTGGTACCCCACCTTACACCCGAAGTAGTGAAAGTAGGCGGCCTTCATTTTCACTGCTGTAGATATACTTCGCTGTTGATCTTTTCTGGTATACTGACCACAGACATAACAGAAGTTGTCAGGATGATTGGTACAGGAACGCCTACTCATCTTTATCTAAAAGAAAGAAATATAACACAAGTTTACAACAATTGTACGAAATATACATGTTAAAGACATATGTAAATTTCATTGAAATCCTGACTTCTAGGCAATGGGAATATTTCTGTTCATGAAAATTCTGACGTGATACAGCAAAACGGTTATGATTTTTGAAATCAGCGTACCCAAATTAGTCTCACTTTACACTTTACTCCAGTAAAATTTTTTTTTGAAATTTGTTGTTCAGTGTAATCTATTGTTTTTCGTATATAAAGAATATTCTAATTTGTTTTGTATTTTTAAAATCTTCATGTTTTAATTTGAAATAATTTTTTTATTTATATTTAACTTTATTTCCATTTTTTGTTTTATTTAGGTTAAAACACGTGCCCTTTTCAAATTTCTTTAATCATAAAAAATGTACCGAGACTGAGGAAGGGCAACACTGGAAGTTTGTCCTCAGGACGCCATAGGGTTGTAACTGTTCTCTAAAGGATCTTCTGATCTTTTATCGTAATTCTCTGTTATCCCTCGTAATCTCATAGTGTTTTTGAAAATTTATTATTCGAATGATAAGCTATATTTTATAGTTTTAAATTCAATTAACTTCACTTTTATGATTTTTATTGATAATAAACGCATTACTTAATAATTTTTGATTATTCTCTTGATCGAAAAAATTTAGAACTATCATACGAAGTGTTGGAAGTACTCTAATTCTGTTGGGAAGTTTGGTTGGCTGGGTTAACTGTTGTTAAAACATCTTAGGATAGGACTTTAGTTCAACTCCCTTAACTTTGCAATCCTTGAATTCAATGGATGTTTCTTCAATTTCTTTTAAACGTTTTCAACATAGAAAGTTCTTATTAAATCCATTGAAGAAAAAGTGAACAAGTATGACCAATATAAAGTTTTATTTGAAAAAATTTCCTCTACTAAAGAAAGTCCAGTTGTCTCTTACACTGGCCACATTCATTGGTATCACTTGTGTGACTATCCTGAACTCTGCAGCTATCTCAAACTAACTCTTGATAAATCGGATCCTTTTGAAAGAGAAGCTATCATATATTCCATTAAGCCATCAAACGGAATTATAGTAAGAGATTTAAATCTTTTTTATTTAAAAGAATATCCTACTTTTTCGAATAATATTTTTCTCTCTTCTATGCTTTTGTTAATAACATATTATCCCTAAATTTTTTAGTAAGGCGGTAGAATTTTTTTCAATTGTTATTACTCTAAACATTTTGTATTGGTGTACACATTTTTAAAATTCTATATCTTACGCGAAACTATAAAAATTTGCTTGGGTGAAAAGTTATTAAATAATGATTTAAAATTATAATTATATTATAACTAAAATATTGTGGAAAATTTAAAGTTAGCATTTATTAAAAAATATACTTTTATTGATTAAATTTATTGATAATAAAAATATTGTATGATGTTTCGAATTCTCCAATAAATTTTTCTCTTATCAGAATAAATATTTTGAGTTATAGTTATTCCAAATTTTTAAAAACAACTTTTTCAGTGTTTTGTTGCATAAATGTGTTTTTGAAATCGTGAGAGAATTAGAGTTTTTACTTCAGATTTTTGTAAAATCAGTAAGGTTTTTTTAATTCTTATCTCTTCTCATGTTAACTTATAAGCTTTACTTCCTTTGCTTTCTTTTCTCTAGGAATTGTCGGCCAAAAAGGAGTTTATCGAGAATGCGCCTCTTCTATCCAACCACACGCTCTACAAAGACCAACTTGTTTACGGAGTCATCAGGGGACTGGCTGTAGATTCTGTTTACATAACTCTCTTTTCACAATATCAAGGATCTATATACGTAGACATCATTGGAAAGTTTATTGAAAATTTTACGAAAACTCGAACCCATAATACAAGCACGGGTAAACGATTTCATTTCACACTCTACTTTTAAAAGTTAATTTTTAGATGCCTTGAACATTTATTCGTGAAAGTTTTGTAAATATTTTTGTCTTTGTTGTTATTGTTAGTCCCTTGATTACACTATCTCATTATCCATGTAATCAATCAGTTCATTACAGAGAGAAAAATGTTAAAATTCCTATAATGAGCTGAGGAAGTATTACTACTACGAGTAAATACTCACTCTCATGGAAAAGTATAGAATTTTGTTACACTTTCGTAGTAGCAACGATGAGTAGGTGTATTTTTAGCCAACCTACATAAAAGTCACCGTTTAGTGCTGCTGACTTTGTATGTACGCTTCTCCTTATGGCTTAATCGATAGCTTGCCAAAGCTTCGAAGGCATTTGCTATGCAGAGAAGCGTGCCAACTATATAGTATATAAAGTTGGAATATTTTAAACACTTGAAACTTTTCTTGGGGTGATTAAAAAATAACCAAACTTGACATATGTGTTAAAAAGAAAAAACTTAGAATTTTTTTTTAAAATTGAAAAATAGAATAATATTTAGAATGTGGCGAGTAAACTTTGCAAGGTTTTATTTAGATTTTCATGATTGCCATTTCATCACTGGGTTTCAAACAAATTATTTTCATTTTAATCCAAATTTATTTATTTGTTGAAATCTCAATAGGGTGCGATATTCTTTACATAACCACGTAGTGGGTATTTCTTTGGAGGCATTTTAATGAAATCTCCCTCAAATTTTGCGTTTGGTATAGTGAAGAAATGATATAAAATTATTCTGAGGCAAATTAACCCCTGTAATATTGAAGATTGAATGACATACTATGATAGTTTAAATTTAAGACTAGTTTACAATGATTAATTTTAAAAAAGAAATCAGTATACAAATTACTTAAAATTGTTATCCTCATTGTTAACTTATATATATATATATATATGATATCTTAGGCTTATATTTAAAGCATTATTTTTACACTTGTTTTAGCTCGAGAAGGATTGCTTGGATACTCTTTGCTTTTTAATGTTGTTTATGTCAACGAGAATACAAAACGAGTCAAGCTAGGTCTTGGAAAAAGCATTGGCAACGCTATTAAAGAATTTCGAGAAAACAATCCCACTTTTGTAATGGACAATTTTTTGTCTCTTCTCCGTGAGAAGCAACTCTTTTTAAGTACTTATCCTCTCAAAGGTATTTTGTGCTTCCTTCTAATTTCCTGACTCCTTTTAATTTATTTTCATTTTTTGAAACCGTATGTTTTTTTAAAACTTTTTTCGTATTCGTTTGATCTTGTTTTCTAAAATACATATATGGAATCGAAATTAAATCATAGGAGTATTTTACTACGCTTTTTTTATGAATATAATAAATCCTACAAAAACATCCAAAATAAATATTTCCTATTTATTTAGTAACTCTTTTGATGACTGCATCTGGCTCTTAGATAAATCAGGGTGCGTTCAGGATAAAGGGAGGTATTACGATAATGCATATCCTTCTTGTCCCATCTACACTCTCTTAATTTCGTCATCATTACGAATCATGATGACACAAATAAAGCTTTGCTTATTAATAAATAACTTCGATAAAGCAATGTTGTTTAAAATAAATTCAGAGTCTTATTATACTATAAAATTGTTGGTCTTCTTTTTCCATTGAGTTGTAATCAGTATTTAAAACTATATTTGGCTCTCAGAAGATTAGATGTTAAAATATGTCTTTTTTTGGGCTCTTTTAGTTAAAAAAGTTCCCGGCCCCTGCCCTAAGTCATGGGCTCCGAATCAGGGTTGTGGTGAGACATCATTCCAGGGGGTGCGAGAAGCGTCCGTTTTAATGACACGGGGCCTAGCTTTTTTGTTTTTTTGCAATGAATTATTCACAAAAACATTTAACTGCCTAACCTTGTTTTCTAATTATTTTGTGGTAAGATTATGTTCGCCATTCTACTTTCTATCAATATTATAATTGCTTAGATTAAATTTTTTTCTTTGCTAGATAATATTTATAATTTGTTCTCTTTATTTCAGACTATCATCATAACTCGGACAGTTAAAAGTTAATAAGATCTACTTTCGTTTTCTAATGGCACTTCATCTAAATAACATTATTAGTGTTATTTTATAAAATTTGTGTAAAAGAAGCTCAAGTTATTAGCTTATAACAAACGTCAATTTTTTTTGTAAGTTATTTGCATTTTGTAAAAATTTAGGAAAATAACGAAGAGAGCGCACGTTTATAACAGATTTGAAATTATTTTTATATGTTCAATTTTGCGTGTTTCATGAACCTTCACATGTACAATTCAAATGACAAAATAATTGTTCTATTTTTTTAAATAATGGAATTTTTCTTTTAATATTTTTTTATTTAAAATTTACAACTGAGATCCATACTCCACAGTGTCTTGCTTTTCGATGCAGCACAATTAGGCGAATCCAACGACAGAGTAGAAAGCACAGTTAGAAAAGGATGGAGAAGTCTTGTACAACTGTCCTTTAGATTTTGAGAACTATGGAAAACTACTATATCCATATTTCAGCATATCATGCATCAACACAGATAATCCAATAAAGATAAAGATAATCCAATAAAGGTAAAGGTACCACGGGATGTTTTCATCGAAAAGGCACATTTGAGCCGCTTGTATGGAACTATGAAGAAAGTAGGCTTGATGCGAGATCGAACCCAAGACCTTGAGTTATTGAAACACTGTATCTAACCAACCTTACTCACGCCCCCAATAAGCTACTGCAAACTAAAGGAACCCATCTTTAACCCTTGTAAATATTTACAAATATAATTTTTTCTAAACACAGTCTGAATTTGAATCGGACTTTGAGAATCATTATCAAAATAAGAATGGGCTATTCCTCTATTTTGATATTTTTATATTTCAGGGTATGGGTCTAATGGCAATATGTATGTATGTATCTATGTATTCGTTTGTATGTTTGTGTGTATGCATGTATAGATATTTTTTCAGATGTGTATTGACACAAATAAATAGGGAAGTTTTTGTCAAGAATATCAAAAATATATGCGAAAATGTTTGTGTACGATTGGGCCAACACTAAAACCTGAACTGTTCACTAACTCTAATACTAACCTTAATGTGAACACTAATGCTACATTATTAACCCAACAATTGTGAAAAATTTTCCATTTAAAAATTGGTTTAACACTTGTCAACTATTATGCTAATAGTAAAAATCGTTCAGAATGTTGGTATCTGAAAAAGAAAGAAAAGAACAAGTTGGAAGTGTCTGAATTAAAAATGCTGAGAATGATGTTAAATGTAACAAGAAGAGATAGAATCAGGAATAAAGAAATAAGACGAAGAACAAAAGTAATGACGAGTGTGATAGATGTAATCGAAAAGAACAAAATGAAATGGAATGGACGACACGTGCTGAGAAGGGAAAAAGATGAGAAAATAAGGAAAGCATACGATGAGCAGGTAAAAGGAAAAAGAAAAAGAGGAAGGCAAAAATGAGATGGGGAGATGATTTGGAAGAAAGTATGAAAACCTTTGGTTGGAAAGAAAGCGATGCTACAGACAGGAAGCTTTGGAGAGAACCGATCAAAGCCATCGACCCCCAATAAAGGGACAAGATGAAGAAGAAGTAAGAAATTTAAGTTGGATTTAAATATATAAAATTCCTTTGAAAAAAGCAGAGAACTTCTATAAAATTCTGGTCCTTAAAAAAATTTAAACCAAATTTTTCATATCATATCTTGAAAACAAAAAAAATATTTTAATTCGTAATTTTACACTACAATAAACTTTTTAATTTATTAGTTTTTATTAAAAATTCAAAGTTCCTTGTTTTATGTCATCTCACATCCTTTCCACCTTCCTTTGTGCTTTTTGTATATTATTTGTATAAATGCAATTATATTTTTTGTGCTCATAATTTTTTTATGTTTACCTACACTATTAATAATATGATATGAAACGATATCTTTTTGTCAGTTTTTCATTCAGGGTGTATATACCAGCGGCCATAAGGCCTTCTACGCACCCTTGCAGAATTTGTAATCAAATATTTTAATCTATACAATATGCTCCTACCCAATGTATATAAATATATATATTTTTAATACATCTGCTGAAATAAATTTCTTTCTTTCTTCTTTTGATGAGAGAAATAAATGAATAGAAGGTTCATTAGCGTAAACTGCGCAACGTAAATACATTTTTTCATATTAAATAAGCAATAAAATATACAATGTTTATATCTATTAATCTGCATGAGATTATGATGTAATATTTTCATCAGGGGCGCACATCCTTAAAATTATTGGGGGCTTTTTTTTATATAATTTTTAAATTTATTTAAAAAAAATTTGTAGCTGAAACTCTACCGTAAACAAGTAAAGTAATAAGGAAATTCTACTCACAATCCAAGCAAGACATTTAAAATTATTCGTCGAGTAAAAAAAAATCTAAAATTTACATCAAGATAAATAGCATATGTAAATTTAAATCTTTTACATTATAGCAATGGAGGATATCTTTTACGCACTGTTTCTTACATGTGACCCAACTTGTTTTTATAATTTGTTATTTTGTTTGATAGGTTTTCATTCAATATACTTATTTTCCTCCAAAAAGAAATATTGTATTGTTTTGTGCGCTCTAATTGCCTATCTTGCGATTTTAGAACAAGAAATATAAAGGCGTTCAAACGAAGAATATAGTTGGGTAGTATGACAAATCTTATAATAAATATAACAATACAATAAATCCTATAAATAATATTTTTAGACTCTATGAGTCTTTTTCAACTTAAGTCTAACAGATCTTTTTAATAAAGATTTTTTACACTATCCTACTATTTTCCTCCTTCGTGTTTCTTAATACACAGTATGACAGACAGCCCTTCCGCCTCACCCTTCTAAAAATATTTATAAAGAAATTTAAACAAACATTTTTTAATCGATTTTTGGTTGTATATAAAATCGTGTTTTTCTTTTACTTGAATTTAATATTTAAGAATCATATCTTTTATTTTATACACGATGAATATGTCATGTTATCATAATTAATAATAAGGTTTCTTTTATTAGTGGGATGTTAGGAGAACAAAATAATGCAAATGTTGACGGACACGCATATTTTAATTTGATTCTATTCATAACATGTGTTGCTTTAAAATCTGGATAGCCCACCTATATCATTATACTTATGCTATACCTATCTCATTGTATAAATTTTACTTTTAGATGCTAGGGAAGATTTTTCGAGTCTAAAAGTTGGAGATATCATTGATCTCATTTCCGCTTCAAAAAATGAAGATGGTTACTACGAGTGTGTTATCAAAAATTTTCCAAACCTTCGAGCGTACTCTCTACAGAAGGAAATAGCTATTAACAGAAAAACACGCAAAGCTGTAATCATCGAAAAAAGTATTTATTTTGAAAACTTTTTTCCTTCAACATATTGTTTAACAAATTATGTATCGTATTCTTTCTACTTATATATCCGTGTCTTCGATTTACAGTAATATTAGATAGAGTTGAACATTTATCTTCACTTTATTTGATAAAGCTGGTAAACTTTAGGGCACATCTTTATTAGTTATTAGCTTGTAATTTATAAAATAATTTTGAATTAATGAATGCATTTTGTCCCAAGAGAAATATGCATGCTCGAAACCATGATAGCATGTGTCAGGCACACTACTTCTGATACCACGACCGTCTATGTTCGGCACTTTTAATACTCGTCTAAATATTTCTTTCTATCTTTTTGTATGGGGTCAATGATTTTGATCCCTTTTTACTCATTTCTGTTTGTCATAAGAGGAAAGCGTTTGGCTGATTAAAATAGTAAAATAGACTAGAAATAGAAAACTAATGTATGGGAGTAAGTGGCAATGGGCTTAAGGCACAGAAAAATCTTGCTAGCCTACTTATGCACTGTAAATCAAGAAATTTTGCGAAAATATAACTCACGAATATATTAACCCATTAAGTCACAATGCTCCCATTTGGGAACATAAGTAATTTCATCTTCGTTTGCTTTTTTCAATGACTGTCTGCGTTTTTTAGATATCTCTTATCCTTCTAAAATTTTCTTTTTTTTTTTTTTGTTCTTTTCTCAACTTTATTTATTCAATTAATACAAAATGAATTTTTCACAAAAGGAATATACACACAAAATTAAAAAGGAGGAGGTTATAGTTACTAAACCGTGTCTTTTAGCAAGCTTCTGGGTGGGCGGGTGGGAATGGAGTCTATGATTTTGCTGAAAAAGAGAAGAAGTGAGGATTGGTCGTAGAGTGCGTGTATTTATACTGGTTGTCGGCGTTTTAGAGTGGTGTTTTTTTTTTTTTTTTTTTTTTGTTCTTTTCTCAACTTTATTTATTCAATTAATACAAAATGAATTTTTCACAAAAGGAATATACACACAAAATTAAAAAGGAGGAGGTTATAGTTACTAAACCGTGTCTTTTAGCAAGCTTCTGGGTGGGCGGGTGGGAATGGAGTCTATGATTTTGCTGAAAAAGAGAAGAAGTGAGGATTGGTCGTAGAGTGCGTGTATTTATACTGGTTGTCGGCGTATCTGGTTGCTCTGGACGGCCAATCTGCTGGGTTCTGGTCAGAGGCAATTTTAGAAGCCACGTAGGTCGGCTGGAGATAGTACGTCCAAGTTCCTTTCCATGATCCTGAATAGCGCGAGTATGACATTATCCTTTGCGTTTCTTTGCTGAGGCGGCAGTGATAGTTGAAAGGCCTCAATCCTTTTTCTTGCCAACTCCATAGGCTGGTACCTGGTAGGAGACGGGATCTGCATCGCTTCCTGCTTAACATCGATGGGTAGCGGAGCGGGCATAGGATCGGCGGTTTCAGGCTTAGTTAACTGCATTAGGTACACTTCCAGGCGAGCCATTCTGTCCGAGAGTGAGTCCACCTTCGCGGTGGATTGCAGATATTGGATTTGTGGGTAAACAGACTGGAAGAGTATAAAAAGGGATTCGAAAAAAGGAACTTTTTTTTTTTTTTTCTTTTCTCAACTTTATTTATTCAATTAATACAAAAGAATTTCCAAAAGGAAATACACACAAAATTAAAAAGGAGGAGTTAAGTACTAAACTCTTTTAGCAACTTCTGAGGTTGATTTAAAAAAGAGGAATTGGGTAGATGTGTATTTATATTTTTATCTTTGGCACTTGGTAGGAGTATCCTCGCTTTCCTTGAATGGGTGATAGGCACTACCCCCTGCTAAAGCCTCCAACCACTGTACCCTGAAATCTCATGTTTTGGTTTTTTTTGATGAGATAGGATTGCACGTGGTCACAATCTTTTTAACTGAAGGGACTTCCTTTGGAGGTTTTGTGTATCCTTTGTGCTTGTGTGTTAGGAGGCCTGGCTTGTTGATTCTTGTCTTAGGTTTGTTTGTAGTTGGGCCTTTTTTGTTTGGGTTTTTTAAATCCTACTGGGGCTTTTGTTTGAGAGAGTTTTTCGCTTAAAACACTTAGAGCGACCTTCTTTACGTTGATGGGGCTTGCAAAATTTCTAAACTTGTGGTATTGTGGTGGCTTTCTTTCTTTTCATGGTCAAACTTTCTTTAGGATCTTCTTTAGGACTAGGAATGTTCTAGTTTGAAAAAATGGGTGATTTCTGTGATGGTGTAGTTGTACTTTCTTATTTTTTTTTTGCTTCTTCTTCCTGTTCCTCTAAGCCTTTCTTGTCGAGTACTTTAGATCTATCACATCTTCATCCCACTCACTCTAGATTCCCTGAGGTCTTTGACAATCGTGGTTCTGTTCATGGCCACAACGTTTGTTCTTTGCTGTGTTCTTTGTGTCCTGCACTGCTTCAATAATGACTTGCCTCCCAAACTTCCAATCAAGACTTCCAAATCTGGTTGGTGCCAACTTGATTGATAGAAATCACCATGGTATCTTAGAGTCATAATCGATATCTGTTGACGTGTTGGTGTTTCTACCTACGGGAATAGTATGCGACCCTTCTATTTGTTAACCTCCTTTTCAAACACTAAATGAACAAATGAAATTTTGTTGGGCTTTATAGGCATGATCTGTGACTGGCTTTTTCACTTCGCCTCAAACCCTGTGGGCCACCTACTTAACATTAGACAACGAGACTTCCCTATCAGGGACCCACTTTTGTTTAGCAACACTGTGCTTCGAAAAACGCTTACTTCTTCCCCTTCTCCCTTTTTTGTTCAAGGGCTTCTTGGGTACCATCACAGTTAAATCCGACATTCACTATTCTTGCTGGGCCTCTCCCAACTCATGGGTAGCTAGCACCCTGTCACGTGTTGCTTCACGTAGGTCCTGAATAGTACTCCAAGTTCTTTCCATGACCTGAATAGCCGAGTATGACATTTCCTTTTTTCTTTGCTGAGGCGCATGATAGTTGAAAGGCCTCAATCCTTTTCTTGCCAACTCCATAGGCTGGTACCTGGTAGGAACGGGTCTTCTCTCTTAACATCATGGGTAGCGGAGCGGCTAGATCGCGTTTCAGGCTTAGTTAACTGCATTAGGTACACTTCAGCGGCCATTCTGTCCGAGTGATCCACCTTCTGCGTGGAATTGCAGAAATATTGGTGGTATCCATGCTGTTAGATTCGGAATATCGTCAAACCAAGGAACTTGAATGATATGTAAATAGTGTTGATAAAATCAGGAATGGATCTATGATTTTCAAAAAGAAAGAATTATGCAGATGGTTTTTTTTTTTTTTTTTTTCTTTTCTCAACTTTATTTATTCAATTAATACAAAATGAATTTTCACAAAAGGAATATACACACAAAATTAAAAAGGAGGAGGTTATAGTTACTAAACCGTGTCTTTTAGCAAGCTTCTGGGTGAGCGGTGGTGGAGTCTATGATTTTCTGAAAAAGAGAAGAAGTGAGGATTGGTCGTAGAGTGCGTGTATTTATACTGGTTGTCGCTATCTGGTTGCTCTGGACGCCAATCTGCTGTTCTGGTCAGGCAATGTATAACGCTCTCTGGGCGGGCGTTTTCCTTTATGAATTTGATGAACAAATCCGTGATTAAGGACTTACTACCCCCATTGAGCCACGCTCGAATTGCAGTGACATTGTCTGACCAGACCATACAGTTGTCGTTACTCCAAGCCAGGCCTATGACCAAAGCAAGCGTCTCCATGTAGTGGATCTTGGTTTTTCTTTTGAAAGGAATCGAGATGTCATATGCGGCTGTGGAAATCCCTATGCAATCCGGTGTGGCGTCCACGAATATGCATGTTGCGGATGTCTTTATAGGATCTTGAAATGGGAACTGTTGATGGATCTTCCTTTGAATGAAGGACCAGTAGAGCTCTGCTGCCCTCTTGTCGTAATAGTCCTTTGTGTAAGCCCAGGCTAGATTCTTGAATAATCCTGTAACTGTGCCTAAGTAATAATTTAGGTAGGACACAGCTACTAGGAGATCATGCCTGGACACACTCG
Organism: Nectonema munidae; assembly: GCA_030549495.1. Lineage (NCBI taxonomy): Eukaryota > Metazoa > Nematomorpha > Nectonematoida > Nectonematidae > Nectonema > Nectonema munidae. The sequence goes on along the minus strand of JAUIRK010000310.1, from coordinate 65,032 downwards.
GGATGTTGCTTTGCTTGATAAGTTCCATAGCTTCTAAGCATCTTGCCTTTGTCTTAGGTAGTAGTTGCAAGGCTTTGGTTTGGAGATTTAGCGTGATTCCTAGATATTCTATGCTGCTTTGGGGGGTTAGAACACTTTTGTCCTTGTTGATCTGAACGTTACATTCCTCCAGAAGGTATTTGGTGAAGTCATCCGTAAACGCCTTTGTCGCGTGCCAACTGGTGCCCTTTATTAAGATATCATCTAGATACAATGATATTTCGCAACTTCGGTTTCTTTCCAAAAACACTTTGATCAACTTTCCAAGCACATATTGGAGAATTGCTGGAGCGAAGTTGGCTCCCATCGGTAACCTTTTAAATAAATAGTAGTTACCTTGTATCATGAACCCGAAGAGTGAATGGTATGAGGCGTGCAGTCTGATTCCATAAAATGCGGACCTGACGTCTATTTTGCATGCCCAGTTGTATTCTTTGCTCGTTCTTACCAATCCAGTGACACCATCAAGCCTGAGTCTTTCTAATTTGAACAATTCTTTGGAAAACCCAAAATTTTGAATAAACCTGACCTTATTGGCTTTCTTGGGAATGAGAAAGACCGATGACACAATCTTTGGCTTTACTGAAGTTCTTTGAATTACGTCCAGCTTGAGCAACAGTGGTAGAACTTTGCGCACCATAAAAGAGACTTGGGCTGGATACGGTTGCATCCTCCGGCTGAATACTCCAAACTTCTTGCCCGATATGATTGCGGGGGTATAGCCATATTGTAGGATTCGCTTGGCTTTCTTGTCTTTTAATTCCATGGGCGCCGTCCAAACGGCGCCACATGCCTCGAAGTTCCTCTTTAGGAGTTCCCTTCTATTCAGGACCTCATGAGCGCGAGAATGTTCTAGTTTGAAGCAAGAGATGGGTGATTCGTCTGCCAGTGATGGTGTAGTGCTAGTACTCTGCGCGTCTTCATTGTCCGTTTCTTCTTGTCCCTGCCTTGCGTCATCTTGCTCCTGTCCAGGTTCTCCCTCGTTTGTCGGATCTTCCGGAGATAATATCTGTCCATAAATATTACGCCATGTAGCAGGCGCCCAGTCCCTTTTCTTGTCGAGATACTTTAGATCTATCACAGTCTTCAGTCCCACGTCATCTCGTAGATCGTCCCTGAGGATGCTGTTGACCAATTCGGTGGTGTCCTGTTCGATGGCCAACAACGGATTTGTTCTTTGAAGCTCCTGTGGTTCTTCCTGTGCCGATTCCCATGCAGGCATGGCCTTCAATAATGACTTGAAGTCCTCCCCAAACGTTTCAATCAAGAGACTTTCCATTAAGTCTGGTGGTATGGTGACCAGAGAGCGCGTTGAGTTGGGTGAGGGTGAGATCTGAAAATCATCCATGGTATCTTCAGAGGTCGGCAGTAATCGATATCTGTTGAGATCGGGTGTTGGTGCAGGTTCCTCCAGTGTCTCCACACTGAACGGGAAATCAGTTATGCTGAGAAGCGCACCTTCTATTGCTGCAGTGTTAACCTGCACTGGGTTCAGCTCGGCGTCCAATACATCTAAATTGAACAAATCTGGCGAGTAACCTTCGGCAGTCGTGGTTGGGACCTCGTCTGCTATAGGATCAGTTGAGATCAGGAGTTGAGATTCCTGACTCGGAGAGCCAACCTGTTCCAGTTCCATCTCGTCGAGAGCACTTTCAATAACCCTGTCAGGGAAGGCCACCATAGGCGGATCCCTGGCCTCGTAGACATTAGAGACATCAGCCAGGACTTCCCTATCAGGGACGGCCACTATTGGCATGCCCCTGGCCTCACAGATGTTAGCAACATCTGTGAGGACTTCGAAAAATCGCTTACTTCTTCGCGCCCTGGAATCGTCGGCGCGGCGCTGCCTTTTGTTGCGTGGCTGCACCGGTCGAACGAAAGGGCTGTCTTGGCGGTAGCACATCAGGCACAGGTATGCCCAAATCCGACATTGTCGACATATTCATTTGCCTGGCGGCCTGCTCCCAACTACATTGGGTAGCTAGGCACGCCGTGGTGGCAAGCGTGTTGACTTCACGTAGGTCGGCTGGAGATAGTACGTCCAAGTTCCTTTCCATGATCCTGAATAGCGCGAGTATGACATTATCCTTTGCGTTTCTTTGCTGAGGCGGCAGTGATAGTTGAAAGGCCTCAATCCTTTTCTTGCCAACTCCATAGGCTGGTACCTGGTAGGAGACGGGATCTGCATCGCTTCCTGCTTAACATCGATGGGTAGCGGAGCGGGCATAGGATCGGCGGTTTCAGGCTTAGTTAACTGCATTAGGTACACTTCCAGGCGAGCCATTCTGTCCGAGAGTGAGTCCACCTTCTCGGCGGTGGAGATTGCAGAGAAGATATTGGTGGGTGATCCCGAGGATGGCTGGTTAGATTGCGGAATATCAGTCATAACTGCAAGGAGTACTATGAATGATATGTAAAGTAGTGTTGAGTAAAATCAGGAATGGAGTCTATGATTTTGCTGAAAAAGAGAAGAAGTGAGGATTGGTCGTAGAGTGCGTGTATTTATACTGGTTGTCGGCGTTTTAGAGTGGTGTTTTTTTTTTTTTTTTTTTTGTTCTTTTCTCAACTTTATTTATTCAATTAATACAAAATGAATTTTTCACAAAAGGAATATACACACAAAATTAAAAAGGAGGAGGTTATAGTTACTAAACCGTGTCTTTTAGCAAGCTTCTGGGTGAGCGGGTGGGAATGGAGTCTATGATTTTGCTGAAAAAGAGAAGAAGTGAGGATTGGTCGTAGAGTGCGTGTATTTATACTGGTTGTCGGCGTATCTGGTTGCTCTGGACGGCCAATCTGCTGGGTTCTGGTCAGAGGCAATGTATAACGCGGCTCTCTGGGCGGGCAGTTTGTCCTTTATGAATTTGATGAACAAATCCGTGATTAAGGACTTACTACCCCCATTGAGCCACGCTCGAATTGCAGTGACATTGTCTGACCAGACCATACAGTTGTCGTTACTCCAAGCCAGGCCTATGACCAAAGCAAGCGTCTCCATGTAGTGGATCTTGGTTTTTCTTTTGAAAGGAATCGAGATGTCATATGCGGCTGTGGAAATCCCTATGCCATCAAGTTTGGGAATTTAAAAGGGAATTTTGGAGAAAGAATTTTTTTTGTTCTTTTCTCAACTTTATTTATTCAATTAATACAAAATGAATTTTTCACAAAAGGAATATACACACAAAATTAAAAAGGAGGAGGTTATAGTTACTAAACCGTGTCTTTTAGCAAGCTTCTGGGTGGGCGGGTGGGAATGGAGTCTATGATTTTGCTGAAAAAGAGAAGAAGTGAGGATTGGTCGTAGAGTGCGTGTATTTATACTGGTTGTCGGCGTATCTGGTTGCTCTGGACGGCCAATCTGCTGGGTTCTGGTCAGAGGCAATGTATAACGCGGCTCTCTGGGCGGGCAGTTTGTCCTTTATGAATTTGATGAACAAATCCGTGATTAAGGACTTACTACCCCCATTGAGCCACGCTCGAATTGCAGTGACATTGTCTGACCAGACCATACAGTTGTCGTTACTCCAAGCCAGGCCTATGACCAAAGCAAGCGTCTCCATGTAGTGGATCTTGGTTTTTCTTTTGAAAGGAATCGAGATGTCATATGCGGCTGTGGAAATCCCTATGCAATCCGGTGTGGCTTCTTGTTTACGTCGAATCCTTTTAGATGGAACGCAGACTTTTAGATGGAACATTAAGTATGGTACTTAATGGGTTAATCGGAAAATTATCATATCACCTGCAATTACAATTTTTAAATAAAATCAAGGGAAATGCCGACTCATTTCAATTTTGTATTTTTGGTCAGTAAATATTAAACTTGAACTTTCTAATGAGAGGAGCTATAGCAATCTGTATACAAATAAAAATCCTTCAGGTGACAGCATTTTAATAAGTCTACACTCTGTTTATTTCTTTCAACTTTGGAAGAATCAAAATTAATCTTGTCAAGTTGTTGAATTTTTAACCTTCATAAGTTGTTTTTTATAACAAGGAGAATCGAAAGTGCCAGCTGAATGAGAAGAATCGGTGCAACCTTTAAATTTACAATTATAACGAACGATTTTCAGAATGAGACAAATTTTTACACTCATTACTGCAATGATTCAAAGAAGAAATTTAAAGCATAACTTTTGTGATAAGATTTTCTTAAAATGTCCATAGATACAAGACTTAGTTGAAAATATAACATTACAATGATCATATAATTGAAACCCGTTATATAATTTTTATGAAATTTTTGCTTTGAAAAAATGATATATAGTATATATATATTATATAACATGATAAAAACAATTATTTTCGTGTTGTCAGTTTTTGTAAATAAGATATTAAAAGTACCACCTTCCTTCAATATTTCTTTCAACTACGATGTTATTAGAATATTAGCGTCATGCATACCGATGTTAAAAGACCATTAATTTTATGGTCTTTTTTTATGGTCTACTAATAAAATTGATTCTCCCTAATAATGCTTTTATTGATTATTACTACTATAAGATATAGATTTAAATTCGCGTCCAAATCAAAAATGGGCATACAAGGATATGCATATTATTTATGATAATTTTCCATAACCTGTAATTCATTGCCTAATATGTTTAAGCCCATCAATAATAATCAGTTAATTTCACAAAAATTTGAGTTTATAGATACACATAGGACACAAAAATTGATTGTCAAATTTTATTATAACATAATTACGGGTACTATAACATGAAGATATAGTTATGCAATGCCATTTTTTAAAAAACATAATATACTTACTCAAGACACCAAAATAGTTTAGAAATCAGAGGTCTGGCAAGACATCCGGGGAGACAACTTGTCAGACCTTATTATATATTTAACCTTTTGACCGTACAACATATCAAATTGATGCATATTCCATGGGCTTCATTACCGTTGTAATTACAAATAAAATTTGAATTCTTTTATAATTTTGTATTTTTCAGTTTTCTTCGTAATTAGCAGATGAGAGGTGCATCTTTTTTATATTTGTAATTTTGAACGTTAACGCTTGTTACATTTTGAGGAATTTTTACCTTTTATCTATCAGAATCTAAATTTATTTGTGGATTTTTATAAAATAATTTTAGTTTTCTGTTTTTTGTAAATTAACTTTCGTTTTTAGCTTATAATTTTTCAATTATTCGCCAAAATTTTAAGTGCAAAACAAATACTTTCAAGTTTGAAAAATTTAAGTCTGTTTATAATATATACGATTAAAAATAGTTTTAATTAAAAGAAGTTATTTAATTAGTAAATATTTGGTATAAATATAATAATGTTTAATTTACACTTTGATTCTTCCAAAAATAAAGATTTTGAATTGCTCTTTGATAAGTTCACTGAAAAAAATGGGAAGAGAAAAAGATCAAAATATGTGTTTTACTAAATTTTTCTCAATAATTAACCTCATGAATTTATATTTATTTTTCCATTATAAACAACTATCCTATAATAACCTAAATTTATTTTTATATTTTTATAAATTAATTTTAATTTTGGGTTCTCACACCCGCACACACACACATTGAAGAAATATTTTCTGTATAAAGTTTTAGAAAACTCTTCTCTATTATGTAATGAAATATTCTCATAACATGTACTGTTGAACGCGGGTATACAACTTAATTGTCATCTCAAACCTGTATACTATGATGGTTACTATTCCATAGTAAGATTTTTTGGGAGTATAAAATGTTAATCTACCTTATTTCGTTAGTTCTTTCATGTTGTGTAGGTGAAATCGCTTTAAATTAAGTTCATTCGCTCGTAACTGAACTCAAAATTTGATACAAAAGTTGACATTTAGCAAAATATGAACAGAAAGTTGAACATTGTTTCCGTAGTCATTTGTATATGGAATAGAAACGATTGTAGTATACAGGTTGGAGATGAATCATCGTAGTATACAGGTTGGAGATGAAACATCGTAGTATACAGGTTGGAGATGAATCATTGTAGTATATAGTTTGGAGATGAATCATCGTAGAATACAGGTTGGAGAAGAATCATCGTAAAATACGGGTTGGAGATAACACGCAAGTTGTCTACCCGCGTTCAACCGTACAGTTTATGAGAATATATCATTACATATTAGAGAAGAGTTTTCTAAACTCTTTATACTGAAAAAATATATCTTCAAATATATTACTGAGCTAGAAGGTTGATGCAATCCGAATAACAAACAAGATAGTCCTGAAGTTTGAACGAAGAGTGCGAGAGTAGGTGTGTGAGTGTGATAGTCAGGGGTTCGATTCGAGAGGAAGGGGGGGGGGGGAGGGGGGTGTGATTTCAATTTTTTTCTCAATTATATGTCATTTTTATAGTATTTATTATATGTCTTATTTTATGGTGTTTATTAGACTTGTTTATCTTTTATATATATAACAACTATACTAACTTTTATTTATTATGATTTGCTAGAGGATTTGAGAGTTGAAATAGCAAGTGAATTACCCTTCCTGTTACTGTGAGTTATTCTTTCTTCACCTGTTAATTTTCACCGAATACCCAACCCCAATTTATCTACAATTCGAAAAATGATCATCAAAAGTAATCGTTGATGGCTTATTGGTTGATACTTTGGTCTAATAGGAACTAAATGGAAGTTTAGATCTCACAGTTACAACCTCAAAATTCTCAAAGCCGGCTGAGGTTAAATAAGAACGCCTCATTATCCCAAACCCGACCTTTCAATAGAATGTACTGTTAGTGGCATTGGTTCAAATACAAGAGAACTTACATTTCAATTCGCCTTAAATAACTGACTCTAAATAAATGTTATATGTTCCAAAACAAGATTTTCTCTCTTTGGGTCTTCTGTTGGATGTATGTTGTTATTCATATTTCTCTGAATTGAACTTCGCTTGAGATGAGGTTGGACAGAATTATCTAACTCCTCAACCTATAAACGACAGATCCTTGTATGATAACATAAAATTTGTTTAATTGTACGTATGTAGGTAGAAAATGAAATCTAGTAGTCGCATGTGTGTAATGTAAGATATGTGATATGGTACGATGGATGTGAGTTGTAACAATTTGAATTACGTTATACAAGGCGAGCCAATCCAGGACCGGCTTTTCTCTTTTTGCGTCTCATTATTTTGATGAGGTTGATAGTCACTATGCAGAAAATGTATTTTTTTGTTTCCAAAATATTTCCCTGAAAAAAGAATGTCTCAACTTAATGTTCGGTAATGTTAAAATTAATTGTGTGTGTGCTTTTTTATGTCATCTTTGTACTACTAATCAAACATTTAGACTATCATCTTCAGCAAGTTGAAGTTTTCAAGTTTGAGAAATCATATGCACATTCTTCCTTCGTCTCACCCAATTGCTCACCCAAAATGAAAAAAAAGATTTATAAGAAAACTTTTGGAAGCGAGTCTTTCATCCTGGTCAAGTTGTATGCTTACTTTGGTCTTTTCATCGTCACTTGTCAAGATCCACTCGAAAGTTGTTTCGCCTATCATCCGTATGTTCGTCATCCAAATAATGTCTTTAAATTCGCCTCCAAATCACAAATTGGCTCAGTAAAAATTAATAACTTCTCTAAATCTAACCATTTTTCGTGAAGCGTATAACAGCTGTATAACAACGCTGAAAGAATTGTAAGGCGCCTAAACTTCGATGTACAGTAGTGTAACTCTACCTACCTCCAATCAGATTCCAGCCCAATGGTTTTTAACGTGGTGTCAGAAGAGAGGTTGTTTAAAGTTTCTCTGGGCTTAATGGAAGATTTGGGAATTATTGAGGAAATCACAGAGTTGTAGTTTTGTTGTACATGCTTGTGACTGTTCACCAATGAAAAACAGCGAAATTTAGCAATCACTTTAGCTAGTATTTATTTGTATTCGGTCTTTATCAGGCTTAGGAATTTATATTTCTTTCAAGCTAGCCTTGTTCTATGTTCTACTGAATTAACTACACTACCCATCTTTTTAAAACGTCCCCTAAATAAACGAGAATTGATCAACTTCTTCTAACTCTACTTCCCTCTACTACAATGTTTTAAAATGTGTTGTCTTTACAATCCTAGTAGTGAAACAAGTAATGCGCTTAAATTTTTTTACTTTTGTACAAAAAAGAGGATTTCAGGAAAAGTAACAATACCACGATGATGATAATAATATTTGTTTTGTTTTTTTGATATAAAAAGTATATAGATTTTACACTCCCTTTTTAAGAATGGGTGTGGAAATATATAAAATGAAAAATTAACGAAATTAACACAATCTTCTAAATGAATCTAAAATATATCTAAATATCAACGAAAGCATTATTTTCCCAACTCTAATATAGATATAAGGAGAGATCTATATTGTGTGTGTACTAGAGGTCTTGACAATGCAGTTAAATATGCTTCTCTGCTTTGCAGTGAAAACTTCAGCAATGTATTCGCAAACATGAAATTAGAGTGTAGCGTGAATTTTGCTTCACTCTGCACATATGAAATACGGCATGGATTAACAAATCCCATAAAACAACGTGACTTTGACCGGTGCTACTTTTAAGCAGATCCATGAGATATAGATAACTTCCTTTTTTACTAATGTTGAGATTTTAGTAAACCGAAAAAATATTTTCGAAGATATAATTCATTTTTTACTAATGTTGAGATTTTAGTAAACCGAAAAAAATATTTTCGAAGATATAATAGACAAAAAATTTTAACCAACATTTCCCGTCTATTGAATTCTAATTTAATAAATTTTCAGAAAGTATTCTCTCAATTTGATTTATGAATTAGTTATTTTATTTGTTTGTCTATTTTTCAATATTTCTTCTAGTACTGTGACCTTATCTAAAATTTTTGATCCAGTTAAAAGTTTGAATACCTAAAATTTCTTTTTTTTTATTTAGACTCACAAACTTAACCAACTCTATATAAAAGAAGAATATTTAATTATAAAGTCAATGAAAGAAAAAGAGTGATTACTTAATTTACTATTATTCTCATTCATCAAATGTCGTTTTCATTCTCACTATTTTAAAGAGAAGAAAAAGTCATACCAAAAAAGACTAATAAGAAACAACGCAGAGATTTGGATTCTTTGCATATTTCATTTGATTTTTTTGATGATTATAAATCCCAAATTTCAAATTCTGAAAATACGGGCAATACAAATGCAGCACTCATTCTCCAAGATGATGGCAATGATAGTGATGTTGTTTTACCTTCATCTTCGAAAACGTAAAAATTTCCGTTTTATAATGTCTCTCTGAAAATATATTTTCTTTAACTTGTTTGCTTTAACAAAATTGCAAAAGCGAACAATATGGGAATAAATGTTTTTATATTCATGCTATTTAATTTTTCTAACAATTAAATAAAAGGATTTAATAAGATAATTTTAAACTAAATGTTAACGCAATAATTTTTTTATTTTTTTATCTAATTCAAAATAGTGCTGGTTTTCTTCACCACTATTAGGGGTGGTTTACATCCCGATCTACAATCTAAGAAATTTATCACTATTTTCTTTAATTAATCTTTATATGGTATTTTTGCAATGCTATTTTTATTTCTTTCATCCGTTATCTGTTTAAGAGAGTGAGATAAACTAAGATTAGTGTAAATTGAAAAAATAATTATAATTTATGTAAATATATTCTAAATTCTATTCATAAATTTCTAATATATTCTTTATTTATCAAATCACACATACACAGATAAATGTTACAATAAGGTGGGGGCACCAAACTTTACCTGCGTATATTAAAGTATTTATTTCTATATAAGTTAAACAATTTAATTTAAAAGATCCAAATATTTCTTCTCCAAGACTTAAATTGGAAGGATCTTCAATCTCCTTTGACAAATGTTTCTAGCCCTTTTAGTTAAGTTATATACAGGGAAGAGTTTGATGAAGCAGTTTTGTTGATGAAACATTAACTTTTAAATAAAAGTGTTTGAAATTTTACTCGATGTTGTTTTACTTATATATACATATTAAAGGCATTTGTTTCTATAGATATTTGTTTCTATATTTTCTCACGCACAAAATCAATAAAAATCTGCTAACTAATAATATCAATTACAAGGCAAGATTTCCATTAAAAACAACATTTATTTTTCTCGATATATAAACTCTCTAAAATTCTGCTCTTTGCCAAACTAGGTTAGACCTCCTAAAAAATTATGAAGATGACTTTCACGGAAGAACTATATTTAAAATTTAAGAATTTCGAAAAAGTTTTCTATAGCTCTTGTTGATGCAAATTTCATAGAACACATTTGTCGAGTCCACTTTGTGCTGTGGTCGTTAATCTGTCTGTCTTGGTTTTAAACAAGGGGTTTGTGAATGTGAAGTTTTGTAAGAAGCGAATTCTTTCTTCTTAGGTATTAGGAACACTGGAAAGGTGATGTTGATATTCTTCAATTCACAAATAATTTTTTCTTGTACCAAAATAGGGATGACTTTGCTTAGGATGATTATTCTCTGATTCTTTTTGGTTTCATGAAGTTTTTAAATGAGCCAAACTTAGGCAATAATTGCAAAGTAGCCGTCCGTAATAATTTTACGGGCTTTTTTGTTCTAAAGGTCCTTGGGAGACGTCCAGTTTGATGAGGTATATTCAAATTTACCATCTTATCTTTTCACCGTTTCTTTGCGAAACCCAGCTATGATTAAAAAAAAGGTCAGCCCTATAGAAACTTTGAATTTAAGTTTTAAATATCAGTTTCCTCTAAAAAATTTTTTTTGAATAAAATTCGGTCTTAAGAAAAATCTTGGGTCCACAAGTGGACCTATGGCTGAAAAAAAGTTTGAAAAAATCTTTTAATGAAACAAAAAAGAAAGTTCAAGAACAACCATGATATAAAGGAAAGCAGTCGCAATGAATGTTCTTTTTACAAGCAAAACAACAGAGCAAGGTATTTTTTTTTACATACAACACATTTTCTTTTTAAATCTCTTGAGACAGCAATGAGATAGTGCCCATTGACATTTCTAGACATTAGAGAGTAATGCGTAGCGGGACCAGGTTTTCTTTTCAACTTTATACCTTTTAACTGGAAAAGATACAACTCTACTTCTCTTCGAAAGTTGATATGAGAAAGAACTTCTCCCTTGTGAACTTCTTCATAAAGTTTCCAGGCTGCCACTACGCATTCACAGCCAAATCCACCACCCTTTTTTAGCTTTTATTCTTGGACGATAAGCGGATAGCATTTTATCGAATACGTCTACTCCTTCCATTGTGGAGTTATACTTTTTAACAATTTGAGGGCAGTCAATTTTTATCTTTTTTCTATATTCCTTGGAGTATGTCATTATACTTTCAAACAATTTTGCAATACATTGCAAACAAAAAGTAGAGCCTACTAGAGTAACACAAGCATTATCATGCCAACGAAGAAAAAAACTTTACCATCACATTTATAATCATACGAACTTCTTGTTTTTTTCTTCATTTCCTTTTCATCGAGCAATGGACAATTATTCATAAGATTCTTACGCACTGTGTCTATAGCTATATATGTTTATATGAAGAAAAGTTGTCAAAATTAAACTCAAAATCTGATGCATTCTCAACAGAAAAAATTAAGTTTTTCACAATTCTCGAACCCACCTGTTATGGCTCTCTACTCTTCCTGCCTTGATACAGCTGAATCGAATAAGGATATCCTGTAGATGAGCACATGCACCATAACTTGTAGCCAAAACGGATAGGTTTACCTCGTATAAACTGTTTGCAATTATGAGGTCCATAATATGGCACCATTGATTCATCTATGCTAATTTGATTATGAAAAAACGCATTTTCTTCTGAGTTTATCATTCAAAACATTGTATATTGGACGAACTTTTGCCATTTTATCGTCAAGAACTATTTTATTATTATCACATAAATGAAAAAAAATTTTAATTTCTCGATACCGATTTTTTGAAATGACTTTGCCTTTAAGAGGAACTCCTAAATCTAACTGAGTACTCCAATAGTCCTCTTCCTTTGGTAATGAATTATACCCTGATAAAAGTAATATACGAAAAAAAATACCTATGTCTTTTCCATCAATAGAAACAGTCTAATTTTTCAGGCCAGCATAAACGCAAGATAAATCAGCTACTTCATTCAAGTATTCTTTTGAGAGGAAGAAGTGAAAAAAATCAAAAGGTTGCATACTCTCAAAGTTTGTCTTTGATACAAGATTTGCTTGATCTAAAGGCTTTGTAATGTGCCGATTGCGAAAAAAAAATTTCTACTCCATCGAGAAGATATCACGTAGGTATCGTCAGAAAAAACATCTAAAACGTTATCATCTACGTCTTCTTCATCCGTAACATTTTCATTTTCATCTGGAGGCAAAATTACTACATCAATTGGTGTTTCACTTTGCAAACTTTGAATCTCATGCAGACTTTCAATAGCTGCAGAAAGATGTTTGAAAACCATCGAACGAAACAAACGAAGAAAATCAAGCAAAGCTCCGAAAAATTGCACAAAAGGAAAATGGTCACAAGATGGGATGAAAAGAATGATTATTCTTTTTATCATTCTAATAGGATAATCAATATGTCATAATATATTTGAATAATATACGTCAATACGTCATAATATAATCAATATGTTATAATATAATTGAATAATATAGAATAATCAATATGTATAATAGGAAATAAATTTTTTGCAAATGTGTTTCTTTGCCCCATTTCAGCCCCCTTGAAATTTAGCTTTAGCGTGGGCACTGTACTGTATACACTTTTTTGTATTGATAGCTTATTTCAAGTAATGATATATGATGAAACATATCGTAATTCATCTCTATGCTATCTAATGCAAATGATGCTTATGAAAATTGTAATTATCGCAAGCATGATACTGTCGTTGCGTAGAATATTGATTTGTTATGATAGCTTTTAATGCCATTCGTCCACAAATGGATCCCAAACTAAAATGCTTTTTTTCTTGAAATGATGGATACTACTTCCTTACTTTTCAGTTTATATATATGAAAAAACAAAGTAATTTAGTAAATAGAGGAAAAAAATTGGAATCTAAAAAAAGTATTTTGAAAAGCTTTAAGTTACAAATTTTTGTAAATTTTTTTGAAAAAGCATGAAACTTTATGCGCAATTTTATTCAAACTGCCAGATGGAAAACTATGAAACTTTGTATATTGGGGTTTTTAATCTTTCTTTTATGGGAAAAACAAGAAACTAAAACACTTCATTTTTAAACATAATTAATTCATTCTTAAAGTTTAAAGTGACATGTGGACCGTTAGCAAAATTACGGTTAAGTTTTCTTGTAAAAGAATCAAGTGTGAATGAAATCGGTGAAGCGCCCATGATTTAGGCGACCGCGAGTTGAATCAGCTGGGAGCGCTCTTTAACTCTTTTCCAGTTGTATAGTGGTGAGATGATGCAGAACTTTTTTTGGAGAGTTGCTGCGTAGTAGTACCTCCTGGTCCTGGATTACAGAGTTCGGTTCCACTTCCGGTACGGAGGGAACCGGGAACTCATGAGTAGGCTTATTGTAAGGCAACTCCGAGGGCTCGATCCAATAGCTGCTTTTGTGAAAGATCTCATCCAAGATATGGGTAGCTGAGTATAGCGTGCCATCCATAAATCAGGATGGTGCAGGTAAAAATCTAAGCCCTCGGCAGCTAATGCAAAGTTCAAATGTCTGGCGTAAGAATAAGGCCTAGCGAGCCGGTAGAACGTGCATGTGTCACTAACACATATATTTCAATGTTTCGTGCGATAGACATGCCTAGTGTCCTCTAATGAGTCCATGGAGAAGAAGTAGATTAAAATTAATATCTAACTAAAATGAGCTATACTGTAATTAGAGGTCCCTAATCGAGTATATCACAGTGAATGGAAGGCGCGCGTTTCGGAGGAATGCAGATAATGCGAGAGTGAGTGAATAATATATCAGTAAGAACAGCAAGTACGCTAATAATGATTGTAAGAAAGGATTACGTGGTGGAACATATTGGTAAGCAACTTGAAATGATTGATGACAACTATGATATAAAGTGGGGTGTACTAAGAACCCAAATCAAATATTTAGAGATTACTTAGTATAATGGAAGGAGAGTGGTAGGAAAATAGAGATGAGATCCAGTTGTATTAATCTGTGATTGAGATTGATGCAATAGGACCTGATATCTATAAACTTGAGGAGCCTTGTACTTAGTGGTAACAAGGTGTTCTTAAAGCAATGCGTGTTTTTAAACCACAAACAATTAACAAATGAAAAACAAGAAAGAAAGAGCTCCTGCGAAGTCTTTCCATCCGTCCTCCAGAGAACTTTGATTAAAATCGCTTTCTTCAAAATCATAGATTTTTCAATAAGAAAATCTCACTACTTGGGAGCACTTATAAGTGAGAGCAGCTGTTATAAAAATAAAATACACAAAATCAAAATCAAGGCTGTCGGATAATCCATCCGTCCGCCTTGATTTGTTGGCTACTGTTACTTTTAGTTTCCTATATGCATTGTTTTATAAGAGCGATAAGGCTTAACTTTCTATTCTAAAAGTAACGCCAGCGAACGATATATAACATTTTTTTTTTACCATTTTAACTATTTCAGTGTTTCCGATGTGTATTTCGGTTAAAAGCAACCCTAAAAAATTGCCCTCTTTACTCTTGTTTTATTTCTTGGTGAAATGCGTTTGCATCTTTTCAAGGAAAAAAAAGATTAGTTTGGTTGATGACGACTTGGAATTATTCAAGTTACAGTTATCTTGCAATTCTGCAAATAAAGCTGAAGCAACGAATTTGACTCCTTCTTCCGTTCAAGGGTTTGAAAAATTGATATTCACGAATCCAAACAACTCCTCCACTTGGATTAAATTCATGTCCTACTACCTCAATCTCGGCAGGATTGATGAAGCAAGAGCTGTTGCCGAGAGAGCCATTGACAAGATTAATCCAAGGTTACTCAACTTTTAATTTTTTACATCGCCTTTGATCCGTAGTAGAAAGCAATCTAAGAAATAAAGTAATCATTTTCTTACACATTTTTACATAATTTAACTTAGAATAAGTAATACAAGTCGTTGATTGGCTAGTTTTGTTGATTGGCGTCTACATTCCTTCCATAGCCAGAAAGTTTTTTTCCAGTCCCATATATGTATTTGACTTAAGCTTAATCTGCTTATTTTTGCTTGATTTCGATGTTATATTTCAAATTTTAAATGTTGTTACTTTGAGAAAAGCGGTTTCTTTGCCTCTTTTTTACTGTTAAACAACAGTAGTACACATGCGTCTTCTAAGACATAGGTAGATTTACGAGTGTATTCATAAAAGTCAACTTTATTGGTGGCATACTTTACTAAAACGAAGGGAAATAAAAAATACGCAAGTGAGAGCATAGTGAAGAATATAAACAACTTTAAATATTGCACAACACTCGTAAATCATCGGTTAGTTTTCACTGATTTCTCCCATGACAAGGCAGTGTCTTTACTTTTCTAAATAATTTCGAGTTTTTGTCACAGACTAGGGACAATCTCTTTCGTCTTATATCGTTACTCATCAAATGAGGTTATTCCAATATTGGAACAACCTAATTTGATGAGTAACGATTGAATAGCTAGTTGTCGACGACCAAAATTTTTTTAAAATTTTTTCCTTTATTAAAATTCTTTTTAAATTTTTTTTATTCTTTATTTATTTCATATGCTTATCTTTTATATGCTTGTCAGTCTTTACAAATTTTTCTGCTCAGATTTACTCGCCGCACTTTTAGATATCGCACTATATCTAGTTTTCTTTTATATAATAATCCCTTGGAACTCATTTTTGGAAGATGATATATGGATTACCAAACTATCTTACTTAACTGATGTTTTCGGCCTTATTTTAAAGATGAAATATCAAGGAAAAAGCTGCAATACATTTTAACTTAATGAATATATTAAAGGTTTTCAGAAAATATTGAGGGTTGCAAGGAAGTCTTAAAGTCATTGCAGATTAACAGAATTAAACTCGAGATTTTGTCACACTTCACTTTCCTATCTTAAAGCTTTAATAATTATTTTCGTGAAGTGAAATGTGGACCATTTAAGAAAAGTCTTTTGATAAAAAAAATCCATTTTGTTTCCAAAGTCCTGAATCAATAATTGAGTTAATGAGGAAGCTGAATTGCTGCATCTTTGTTGTTTCTTTACACTTAAAAACGATTTTGAGAAATTAAATTTGTGCTCATTTTGGGTTAAGAACAAATAGGAATTTCCACTACTAAGTAAAAAGGGTATTCTAATATTATTACCTTTTACAAATACTTACTTGTCTGAACTGGGATTTTCCATATTAAACTGAGGTAAAGACTAAGGGCAGAAACAGGCTCAATACTGCACTTGATATGTGTGTAGCATTGTCTTCTTGTGTTCCCAATTAGAAACAGCTTTTTATGAAGAAACAAGCACATCCCTATCATTAAATGTTTTTTCTTAACACTAAAACGACAGGAAAAAATAACGTACTAAAATGACAATGCGGTAAATTTGACCGCAGTATGGAAAATAATACTGCACATGGAAAATATGTAAAGATATTTGCGTTTATTAAAAATTTATTTGAAAAAGTAACATAAAAAAAGAATTATGTACAATTTTTACAAAACGTTATTGTTTTAGCTGAGCACTTCCCACAAACTGGGTGTTTGCATTCATCGCAATTTTTTAAAGCTTTGTTTCGACATCTATATATAAAACAAGTCTTACGCGTAGCTTTATTTGAGCATTCTTCTCTTGTTTCTGATTCTCGTCTATTTTTTTACGCTTTTGAGATTCCAAAGGATTATCAGAAGTATCACAGAGTTCTTCAACTAACTTCAAGATGTATTCCCGACGAGACATTTCAGAACTATTTACTAGTTTGTATAAAATCCAAGAGAATTGCTCAAGATTTTATTAAATTGATACTCGTAACTACTCTAGACATGACGTCTTCAAATTTGAGGGACTTGGCACACAAATCCTCTTTGTGAAGCAGTAAAACACGGAAAAATCTTTTGTGTCTATGTTCATAGAAGTTAACTTCTTTTTAATTTTAGAAGTTAAGCCAACTTCATTACCAACCACTGCAGGGACATCTGTTGCTAAACCATGAAGTTTTTTAAAATGGAGATTAAATTTAGCCATCATTTTCAATTCTTGAAAAATATCCTCCCCAGTGGTGGTGTCTTTCATGGCTTGAAGACCAAGAATTTCTTCTGTGATATTGAAACCGTGATCAATTCCACGTACAAAAACTGCAAGTTGGGATGTATTTGACAGGTCGACTTTCATCAATAGCCAAGGAAAATACTTAAATTTCGAAGCACGTTCTTTCAAGACATTTCTTTATTGGTAGCAAGTTCATCAATCCGCTTTGTTACAGTTCTACGAGACAAACTAATATTATCAATTTCATTTTTTCTGCCTGAACACAGGATAATTTTTTGAATGTTTTGCAATCTTCTCACTGACAATATAACTAGTACGAATGATATTGTCGGCATGCTCACATTTTTTGACAAAAATTGTCTGCTATTCTCGTTCACCCTGAAAATTATCATAAAGAGATGAGTGTTTGGAAATATAGTGTCTTTTTACATTATATTCTTTCATAACAGCAACTGACTCTGAACACAGTAAACACATTGGTTTTCCTTTGATTTGTGTGAAAAAATAGTCATTGGTCCACTTTTCTTGGAACACTCGAAATTCATTATCCACATTCCTCTTTTTCAATGACGACATTTTGAGGTGGATGCGTTCATTAAATAATTTTTTAATAAAATTAACAAAAAATTTAAAAAATAATCTTAATGATTTTTTTATGACAATTGAAAAAATGGATTATTAGTATTATAGATTTGGTTCTTTGTGAACTACTGGAGGAGCCAACGGAGATATTTAGGCCTCTGACGAGGATGGTATGTTTAGACTGACTGAATACATAAATATGGGGAATCAAGAAAGAAAAGTATTCAACACAAAGGACGTAAATCCATTAGTAATTAGAAAAGAAAATGGTGAAAAAAAATCCAACTTAATTCAAAGGGATTTGCCAAACGATGGAAAGGGATTAAAAGGAAAAGAGCTAAGATTATCCTTTACGAATGCAATAATTGAATAAGTTCAAAGGCAATAAAAATAAATATTTTTATTAATTTAAATTCACTTTAATTATACCGGTACGGACTTAAAGTTTTTCAAAGGTCTCGGCGGGCCGGGTGAAAAGCCTTCGTGGGCTGGATTTGGCCCACGTGCCGTAGGTTGCCGATGCATGGTCTAAAATATTGAAAAATACAGCCAAAGGCCACCTCTTTGTCTTTACTTTAGTCGAGTACATACGACACATTTGATCAATAATATCTACTCCAAATTTTGTAGAATTGTAGTAAGTAACAGTTTCTGGTTTCTTTTTTACTTCATTGTAACAGAAACGTAATCATTGTGAAGACTGCTTAACATTAAAACAACTTTCTTACTCTTTGCTTTGTATGCTGTCAAAGACATGTTATTAGTGAAGTAAATGTTTGAAGTAAAAACTGGAACCTTCTCGGTATACATTTTTTCCACTTCAATCGGAACTTCTTTTCTATTATGACGTAAAGTACCTACAAAGCTTATGTTTTCTAAAATTAAGTCAGAGACTAATTTTTTTGAAGTGAAAAAGTTGTCGCAAGTAATGTAATCTTTTTTAGTAACCATAGCTTGCTTGACTAACTTTTTTACTACATATTCACCAAGAGGACACTGGTCTCTCTCTTCATCTTTCCCAAGATATGGAAAACCAGAACACAAATATTTTGTCTTTACATCAACCATCAGCCAGACCTTTATTCCATATTTGTCTGGTTTGCTAGGTAAATACTGTGTGAATGGATATCTTGCTTTTGTTGGCAATAGTTGCTCATCTATAGTGAGTTAGGAAAAAGGAACATAACACCTTCTGCTATTTTCCAAAAATATTGACCAAACTTCAGAAATCATCCCAAACTTATCTCCTTTTAAACGAAATCTTCTTGAGTTTTAAGATCAAATCGTAAAAACTTTAGTACTTCTTCAAATCTTTCTCTTTGAATGTTAACTTTGAAAAATTGTATTCCCCATTTTTTTGACCATAAACTTCTTAGTGGGAGTTTTCTTGCTCCAACAACTCCTCTAAGCATGCACAAGGCTAAAAAATTTTTAAATCTCTAATTGAAAGATTCCATCCACTTTCCTCTCTATTTCCTTCCTGAATGCCGACGTTGCATTATCGTCTATTTCACGAAAAGAATAACAAGTAGGACCAGGTTTAACTTTGAAAATATTCTAAGACAAAGTTCTTCCTCTTACAACACTAGTTTTATTCCATTCAGTCCCATCTTTAGCTAGAACCGTGCAATCATCCTCAGTTCTAGTTTCATAAGGAGCACTTGTTTGATCAAAGTTAGAGTTTTGACTTCCTTCATCATCGTGAAAAAAACTTTCAGAATCACTTGAATCTTGATTGAAACAAGAGTATGATTCAACGCCAGACTCATAGCATAATAGTTCATCATCACTACCAGAGACATTATTATGTAATTTACCTGTGTGTTCGAATTTCCTTCATATTTATTTTTGTAGAAGTGAATTCATACAAATAAATAAAACAATGTTCAGGTCATAAAAAAATACATATAAATTGTCGATGCTTAATAAATGAACGTGGTGATCAGAGTTTGTCTTATTACACCTAAGCATTATGGGTCGCGATGCAAACTGTGCTTCCTGCTATGGATCGCAGTAAAAAAGTTTGGAAAACATTGCTTTACGTTACGTTTTAAAATCACCTTAAAACGCTTAGCGCGCTCAATGTTTTTTACAAAAAGGTATACATAGTAGGCTATCGCTTCTTCAGCATAGAAAATGCGTCCGAAACTTGACCAAGTTATCGATATTGGAATTCGATTTTCATTTCAATTTTGTTACAACACTTATTTTTCTAGTTTTTTTAATGTATGCCTTTTATAAATCTAAAAGGAGGCACTGGAGAGGAGCGCATGTTCTTACCTCATACTTTGATAATATCAAGAAGCTTTATATAATAGTGTGTTTAATTTCTTCATTAAATTAACATATGCTATTGCAATAGAAACTTATATCTTGTTGTTCATAAACTTGTTAAAAGTCGTGTAGTCAATATAGTGAAATTATTCAAGTATCGCTATTGGTTCATAATTGACATCCCCATTTTATAAAGTAATTGGAATCCACATCTGTCCAAATGTGGCGATAGGCACATAACTAGTAAATTAGCCAGCAGGTTAATTTTATTTATTAGTTAATTTCTTTTTAGTTACTTGATTGATTATTATTTAATCTTATAACTTTTCTTGCCAAAAAAGTCAATTAATCATTGATTATAAGTAAAACATAAT
Source organism: Nectonema munidae (assembly GCA_030549495.1). Lineage (NCBI taxonomy): Eukaryota > Metazoa > Nematomorpha > Nectonematoida > Nectonematidae > Nectonema > Nectonema munidae. The sequence goes on along the minus strand of JAUIRK010000310.1, from coordinate 44,623 downwards.
CCATAATTTTTTTATTTGAAGAAATTTTTAATTTATCATGAAAATTCCTTTACTCTATAAAAAATCTTCTCCGTCTTTATTATATAATTGCAATTCTTCAGATTTAAAAAGAATACAATTATTGTTAATAAATATAGCAGTAAATTAAATTATTATAAATACACCAAACTTTAAAAGTTATAAAATATTTTAATAAAATTTGAGGGACAAAATATTTGAACATAATTTCAAATGTAAAGATTAATTTGGACAAATTTTTTGAGCATACTATTTTTTGTTCGAAAAGAAACTGTAATTTTTGGTTCCTTGTTAAAGCAAATATTATCAAAATATTTTTTACTTTTTATTGAGCCAAAAAAACTAAAAAAAGTCTAAATGCTTTCAAAATTATAATTACTAGTTTTTATGTGTTTGCAAAAAAAACATTTTTTTGACCCTAATTATAACATGCTGAAGTCTATCATGTCATTTTACCCTTGTTAGTTCATTTCGAAAAAGTTTACCAAATTAATCAAATATTTTCTAAAATACGATTTCTATTCTATGTCTAAAGATCTAAGATAGAGATGTATAAACTACAGCACGAAAGCCTCATGTAGCCCTCCAAATCTTCTTATGCCGCGCGCTGAGATAAAGTTATTTAAGCTCATCATTTCTTTTTAATTTATAACATTGATGTAAAAAAAATTGATTAACTGGAAAATACTATACCTATAATCTATAATCATTCGATCAATAAAACCTACATGCGTATCTTCACTTTCTTTTCTTCTTTCTCTGATCAAAGATTGTGCTTCATTCCTAGTCTGGAAGAAGAAAGGTGGAACATATGGGCTGCGTGGCTGAATCTTGAAAATGAATTTTGTCAATCCTCTAATCTTTTTGAAGAAGTCTTTGCCAACGCTCTTTTACGAAATGAGCCTTTAAAGGTTTACCAATATGTTGGTGATATTCTCGCAGCAAAGAACTCAACACTGGAAGTAAACTAGTTTTTTATTCACCCTTTTCGCCATTTTAGATTTTGGAGTCTAAAAAGTTTGCTTCTTGTGCATTTTTTACCTAGTGGGTACATTTCCACGGCTTATATGCCAAAGTAAGAATAAAAGGTGAATCCTGTTTGTAACGAGGACCTTATTGACTTGTTGAGATATTTTAAATACTCAGCTCATTTTTCTTAACCTATATGTACTGAACTCTTTTCCAATTTGTCTGTTGTATTGTTTTTTTAAATTGACAACGGTGTCATAATCATTACTTTTAATTTGAAAGAAGAACAAAAAATATAGACAAATGATATATCATACGAATAAAAATTTTAAATTGATAAAAAGTGTGAAATTTAACTCAACATATCTCTCCAAAAGTATAACATTGCTACCTCTTTTCACTATCTCTACTTCCATTTTTTACGCTTATAATTACATATGGTTCACTTTCCACCACTAATCTGAGAGATGCGCATGGTTCATATTTTAGATCTGAATGATGATCTACTGAAGTTTTTGTACTTTTCAGAATGTATAAAAATTTTATCATCTGAGTTATTTTGTCTTATTGATGAATGAATTGAAGAAAGTGGCGCGTGTTTATTTGCCACATAACCATATATTTCTTTAGATTTAATCTTCTTTTTTTTTTATATAAAATTCTTTATCTTCTCTGCATAACTCAAGTCAGAAATAGATAATTCTTTAAATTTTTCTTTGGATATCTTTGATTTTTTTCATAATGTAAAATCAATTTTTTTATTTTAGCAATAATAATTACTTGTTCACTAAGTTGAGGAAAACTCATTTTTCCCATAAACCAAGTAATTCTTGAATTTATTTTTTATTCTACCCTGTTTGAGTTTTTCTTCTTATAGTAAAGTATGGTAACAGCCAAGGAAAGCAATTTTTTAAGTAATCTTGTAAAAATTTTGAAATTTTTAATTCTAGGTAAGATTCTTGTATGTTTGGTCTTAGATGATAAATTTTTTTCCCAACCTTTTGAATTTTTAGCTACAATAAAACTAGAATTAAATCTTGCCATTATTCAATTGGAAAAAAAGAATATAAAAAAGTAAAAAAACTAAGTTGTTTATAATTAATACTAAAATTTTATGATATAAATATAATTTATTTTATAAATATATATTTTTTTATTTTAATAAAAATATTATTATATAAACATTGAATGATAATTTTTATACTTCATAAGATAATATCAAATATAACTAAAGTTGTAAAGTTTTAGGTTTAATATCCTGGGAATGATTTTTTTGTAAGTTAAATTTTTTTTATATTTTTATAAGATTGTTCACTTAAAAAACGCCAGGGTTGTAAACTTAAAAATTTTTTTTTTAGTAATTACCTTAGTGAACACCCAATAGAAATCTACTGCGTGGTTTTACTACGTGGTTATTTTTAATGAGGGTGGACTTTAAGGTAACTCGTATTACATCGAATTTTTAATATTTTTATTTACAAAATAACTTTTAAAGCAAAAATAAAAGTAATAAATATAAAAGATCGATACTTTATTTTAAGAATGTTGAAATGCGTTAATTTTAAGAATTCATAGGATGGCCCATGGCCGAATCTTTAGACACGGAAGACAACCACTCAAAATTTTGGTCAATGTCTTTAAAAACATCAAAAGTAAAAAGTTCAAGTCGGAAAATTATAAATAAGCGGAGTCGGAGTCCCGAGATTTTCCGACTCCACAACCTTGCGTGTGACTGTAACAACAATCATTTATTAAATATTTAAGAAAGCTGAAGAAGTTTATCTAAAAATGGTTAAAAAATTTGGAGGAGAAAAAATCGAAGCGTGGACTTTAACTGCTCGATTTTATTTAAAGAGTCAACAAAAGAATAAGTGTCACAATCTCATGCAAAAAGCTCTTAAAATTTTGAAGAAGCCAAATTCTCGTAAGTGTGATTAAATTTTGTTACTCTTGTTCTTCTGTCAAGTTTTTCGGGTTACAAGCATACGCTATAATTGCACTTCATTTTCTCTGTGCAAAACCTGCTCTAATAAAATACCAAATAACTTCGTTTAACGTCGTTTATTCCCGCTTTACAGGATAAGACGTGCCTCCCACACACAAAGTTGTGAGACTTTTATTTGAGCGCGCATCATTTCTTGACCGGATGCCTTTCCTGAAATCAATCGGATGGCATCAGATTAAACAACAAGGAATTCTATTTCGAGTACCTCGTAAATCGAACACGAGATCTTAGGAATGAAATCCCTGCGCTCTAACCACAATGCCATCGGCGCCAACCTCCTCCAATGAAAAACTAAATTCTTTGCCGATGAAAAGACATGTTATATAAAGTTAACTTATTAATAAAATTGTGGTTAGGCTACTTTATTTAAGTAAAGTATTTTCTATATTTTTACTATTTTTTCCTGTTAACAACTGCTTTTCATTTAAACGCATACTAGTTAAAATGTTTTCAATTGCGTGAATGACTGGATATAATTTTTATAAAACAAAATGAGTGTGCCTTTGGCGACTCGTTTTTGAGATACTAGCAACTAATGCAAAATTGTTGATTCCAAATCCTAATGTTTATTTAATCTAGTTGTTCCCAAACTATGAGCCCCTAACCCCATGGACTCACCAGCGATCGTAAGATCTCAATGCTGAAAAAAGACACAAAACTTTCTAGTTTTTTCAAAAATATACTTTAAATGCGAAAATAAATCGAGAACCGAAATCAATAGGAGGTTCCAAAATATTTGCATTATGCATTGTCTTTAAAATCTAAAGTTAAAGAACTTGTAGGATTCATCTTGGACATAAATAGGAAGAATCCTTTTCCAATATTTTTATAACACAATTATAAGCTACCCTTATAATGTTCAATAGAAAATGATTAACTTTTACTATTGAAGTAAAAATGGAGATATATTGAGCGGGTTTGATTTTTTTCTAATAATGAATCCTGAAGTGTTTTTAAATTGAAAAGAGGCATTGTGGAAAAATGTTGACTTTTTGACCTAAAAGGGTTTAGAGTTATCAATCAACGTGCAGGGAGGGGAATTTGACTAAAAAATCACTCCTCTCCAATAAGTCATAGATTTTGCCTCTATAATATGAAAGTGTGTTAGAAATAACGGCTACATCACTTGAGTGGTGGAATCAGAGAGGGGAATGGCGCCTCATTGCGTCTTTCCACCAATTTTTGAGGTATCATTGCATAGTTCAATCAAGTTGAATTTGATTTTTAGAAAGAGGAGTGGTGCTTCCCTAGGTAAATTGAGGCCTGATCCAGGAAATGGAGTTGCTTATATAAAAAAAAGTGTAGCAGATAATTTCACAATAGAAAAAACAGAGTTCTTAAAATGTCCGGTTTCTACATTTTTGCTAGAACTCTTTTTAAAATAGGGTAAACTAAAAAAAGTACTATTACCAATTATATGCATCGAGTTTGCTTTTTTCTCCTTTTAGACAACTTTTTCAGGTCAAAAGTCTTTTAATTCGCTTTAACAAATCCAAAATTAAAGTTTAATTTTCCTTACAAAGATAAGTTATTTTACTCAAAAATTTATCAAATATTAAATCATTTGGTTAAAAAAATTCAAATATTACCCATTGATTTTTTCAATTACAAAACGCGCCAATAACTTTAATTTTTTTGAAAGAAAAGGAATTTTCTTATTGTCAAATTTTTATGCAATAAGTCAACAAAGGCTAAATTATAAACCAAAAATAGGATTTTTCAGTTGAAAAGTAGATTGCCCTGGAATTTTAAACCAAGTGTTGAGCCAATCAAAAACACTTTTTTTTCAACTCTGCTTTAGGTGTTGATTTGATCTGCAAATTTGCCAAACTAGAATTCACTCTTGGCGAATTCGAAAGAGGCGTCACTCTCATGGAAACGCTGGTTTCTTCGTATCCTAAGCGCCTGGACATCTGGTTCGTCTACTTTGACGCCTTAGTTAAGAAGAATGAAGACAAACGCGCAAGGTTCCTCTTTATTTATACTCTGTTTATTCCCAAACATTTTTCATTGTTTTACATAGCGCTAGGACACTTTCCCTAAAGAACATTGACCTAATGTCACCTTCCTCTTGTCGTGCTTTGAAAATCTTTATTTTATATAAATTTGATTTTGGGGCTTTCCGATGCTTTATACCAAATATTTTCTTTTTAATAATGGTCGAAAATTCGAAAAATTGATTACAAAAGTTTCACCTTGAAAAGTCTAGCTACTTTATTCCTTTGTTCATTTACTCTTCATTATGGTTTCTTTTTTATTTTACCATTCTCTTAAAATTTTGTGGATGACTTTCATTCTTTTTTCCCCTTCTTTTTAAGGTAAATTTTCTAACATGACAATAGTCATGGAACTTATAAATACGAAATAAAGCTTAAAATAAAAGTTTCTCGAAATTAAATGTGCGCTCAACAATTTTTGTCTTCTAGTTTAGAAATCGTTGTTCTAAAAGTATATCTGGCATAATTAGGGCAGATTATAGTGCCCAATTTGATAAGTCATGTGCCCTCCTCTTTTTGATTAGATGGCGGTACTCCTTATATAGAGGAATAATGTGAATTCTTGAATATAAGACTAGGACCAATTTTGTTCAAAATTCCTAGAAATTTGTATACATTAAGTATATAGGCAGAGTAAAAAATAAAGAAAATCACAACTAACTTTCAGTGCATTTTCACTATTATATGCTTAATTTGAGAGTTATAAACACTCAACGGAATTACTATAGCCATATGAAACATGTCACTACACTTCACAAGTCAGCTAAGAAGAACTCATCAATATTTAACTGTCAAATAATATATCAAAAAAATGCGATTATTTATATCATGCAATTTTCTACTTCAGACAATCTCCTAGAACTATCTATATTTTTACACTTTTCTACAATAGATCAGCTTTATTCACACTAAGCCAAACTTCCTTATAATATTCATATTTAATATTTGCAGTACAGCTTTTGCCTACCAAAGAATTGGCTATATATAAGTCGGTGTACTTAAAATGGGTTAACCCATTAAGTCCCAATGTTCCCATTTGGGAACATAAGTAATTTCCTCTTCGTCTGCTTTTTTCAATTAATTTGAATATAAATCGTCTGCGTTTTTTTAAATATCGTCTGATTTCTATGGTACTTAATGGGTTAAATTATTGTTATGCTTCAATGAAAAAAGCGACGCCATCTTTTCGAATACATATGGTAATCTTTTACTCCGAATAACGAAAGGTAAGAACTAAATAATGGAAGAAAGGATTAATCTAAACTATTTATCCAGAAAAAAATATTGAAATAATGCTCTAACTCAGGGGTGGCCAACCAATGGTGCATGCGCCAAAAGTGGCTCGTTGTATAATCAAAAATAGCGCATTGATGATTTTCTATGTCAAAAATTAATACTTTTTAATGAGTTCTTTGATACTTGTGGTGCATAAGGCTAAACATGAAGTTTTTACATAAATAATGAAAATAACGTACATTTTTTGAAGAATTAAAAATTTTCTTTATCTATGATCATTTATATTTAAAACTCAGTTAGTCCACTTTTAGTGTCCACTTAAAGTTAGGCTTAACGACCTAAGCGGACTTTAGAAAAATAAAAATTGTTCTACCTCTTCGAGTCCTTTTTAATACAAAATTTTGAATTATTCTGATGGTTAACCATTTCATAAAGATTAAAAAATTTAGGCACATCATTATCAGAAAGATTTTTTTTTTGGTGCATACCCCATAAAAAGTTAGGCACCTCTGCGAGTAACTTGAGAAAATATTTATGATTCAAGCTTTGGTATAATATCGTAATATTTTTACTAACCGCCTTGTCCTGATGTCAACGCAAATGAAAAAAAGTTGTTACGAGAATTACAACAATAAAAAATAAGCGTGCTGTTACAATCGCATAATAATTTTCTTAAATAATTGTAGACGTCTTTTACGACAACAATTTGAGAGGTTAAACTTAACTCATGTGGATTACACTGGATAACTAAGGAGGAGTAGTTGTTTCACTTTTTACTTTCACTATAACCCTGTCCAGTAGTTTAGCACACAGGGCTTGATTTTGATTGGAGTCAAGTTTTGAGAAAATTGTTCTTTAAAGGAAGACTGGTCGTAAGAATTGTAAGCATTATTGCTTCGCTTTTCTCAGTACTAGTGATTGGACGATATCAAAGTTTCGTACGATTCCGATTTTTATTTTCTTATGTGTAAAGTTAAAAATATATTTTGATTTTTTATGTGTTTGGATTTGCAACATCTTTAAATCGAGTTAAAATAAAATTAAAAAAATTTTATTTAAATTCTAAAATAGGTATAAAAATTTAGCCTTTTAAATACCCCTAAAAATAAAAAGAATCAGGATGAGATATTGGAAGGTACTAATAAAATGTCCCCATTTGGATATTTAAAAAACAAGATTCTTAGGATCCCTGATTTCACTTAATCGCCCTCTACTCAAAAAACTTTACTTAAAGAACGGGATATTCTTCCTACTTTGGTTTTGTGAGTAGCTGAAGCTAGAGAGAATAGTTTGACTACTTCATGGAATGAGCAATTGCATGCACGGATGCTAAGATTTGTTTATAATTAGTTCTTAATCCAGAAAGAGCTACTTTAAAGTCAACTATTAAACGTAATAGCTTAGTAAACAATTTCAACCTTTTTATAACAAAATTTTTTATAAACTAATTTTTTATTCCTTCCCCCACCCTGGTTAAATTTCATCCTACATCCTTAGAAATAGGTTTCATTGTTTATGCCCTTTTAAATATTCTCAACAAAGATTTCGTGGTATTTAATTCTTATATTATATATATGTGCAGATTTTATCTTGACTGTCAATAGAAATACTTTTAAAAAGCACCTTATAACGCTGTTTTTCTACACAGGATATTGATTCAAAGGATGTCCGCGTTGAAGATGTCTAAGAAGAAATTGAGAAGTGTTTTGGAAAAGTATTTGCACTTTGAAGAGCGCTTCACCCTCAACGAAGTTAAGATTGCAGAAGTGCGAGAAAAACTGAAGAATCTTAACCAAGGTGACGACTTTTCACATGAACCAGAACAAACTGAAGATGGGGAAGTTGATATGGTGCAGGAAGATATGGATAAATAAATGCGATGCTTTTAATTTTTAATAACCTTATTTCTTTGTTTTCACTCAAAATAGCCTCGAATATACAATCGACATGCCCAGCTGAAGAAAGAAAGATAAAATATAAATACAGCTGAGTGATCGATTCAATCCTAACGCGAACGCTCCCAATTTGGGAAACAGACTTAATGTCTAGTGATCGCTTGATTACTAACCACGTAGAATCGTGTCGCTAGAGCACTACCTAACCGTAAAAACTTTGAATTCTTCAGAGGAAGAAAACCAGGGTAAAAAACCGCACGACGGAATGTATCTTGTTCCTAAATAAAAGAATATGATTATAAAAGGTATATGCTACAAAAATAGAAGCGTTAGAAGGCATGCAATATCTTATATATTATTAATAAATAATATTTGATACATGTTATAGGGTTAAGAAAGATATACATAATTTAAGGCATGCTAGGTTAGGAACAATCTACCCCTGGAATTTGACTCCATCCCTAAATGTTGTCCCTAGGATATATGTTTTAATATTGGAATGTATGTTTAAACGGTCCTACAAGCGGACTCCCATAGAGGCCAGATTACCGACTATGCCTAACCTAGCTCGTAACACGAAACTGTTTTGGGACTTATACCTTGTGTCAATCCTAAATTTAAGTAGGCGGATCTAGAACTCAGAAAAAAAAACAGAACTATATCGCAGAACTCCCTATTGCTTGGGGGCTATTGTATATGGGTAGTCCCTAGGATAACTTTTCTCTTTTTTTTTTTAGCATATACCCCTAAGAACGCTTTAGCCTGGGTTTGCGTGAGCTCCCAAGCTTGGCATAATTGTGCGCAATGCTCGTGTGTCCTTAGTTTTTCAATAAACTTTTTATTTAATTTCTCCAACCTTTTCTGGAACCAAGAAAAGGAGGTCTGGCTATGAGCAATAGTGAAAGGGTTGCCATAAACAGTCCTAAAAAGTTTGTACACGAGGTCGTCTATTTTGTTGGAGGCATCCCAAAATGGAGTTTCCATAAGTCAATTTCGGCATTGTTAGGATTTTAATGACCTTGCCTACCACCGTGGAATTGACCCCAAGGTCTTTAAGACATCCATATAGCGCTAGATCCTTCTTCCCCTTTTTAATCTTTTCGTAAGCTTCACGATGAAAACTAAATCCTGCATCCCAATTGATTCCTAGATATTTTAGGTGGCGAACTGGGGGGATCTCCATATTCCCTATAGTTGGTGGATTAATTTTGGGACAATTAACGCCAAAGATGATGAACTTGCATTTAGAGTAATTCACCTTAAGGTTCCATCGAGTGAAATACCTCCCTAATATGGCATTTACGTCCGTAAGGTGTTTGCAAATACGCGAAACACACTTTGCGAAGTAATATACACATATCTCGTCTGCCAAACTGATTATCCTAGCATAGATTGACTTATTGAAAGAGTCCCTAATATCAGATATGTAGATGTTGAACAGAAGAGGGCTTAGAGGTGAACCTTGGGGGACCCCGCGTCCTAGGCTTTTTCTCCTTGAAAATTTGTTATTTGTTCTGATCTGGAATGAGCGTCGATATATTTGTCTTGTCAGACCTACTTCAACTCACATACACACACATCATTTGCATAATGCGAGATTCTTTAAAATATTAATAATATAATTGAAGAATTTTTCAGTATGAAGAGTTTAGGAAACTCTTCTCTATTATGTAATGATATATTCTCATAACCTGTACGGTTGAACGCGGGTAGACAACTTGAGTGTCATCTCCAACCTGTAATCTACGATGTTTCATCTCCAACCTGTATATTACGATGATTCATCTCCAACCTGTATATTACGATGATTCATCTCCAACCTGTATACTACGATGGTTTCTATTCCATGTACAGATGACTAGGGAGACAATGTTCAACATTTTCTTCATATTTTGCTAGATGTAAGATTTGATATACCTCATTCGGGGAGACGATGTTAGAAAAGTTATTTTAAATAATATATTTGTCAACTAAATAAAAATAAAATTGTGCAATCAAAGAATCGAAAAATATTCAAATCAAAAAATATTTATTCTTTTTAAATATATCGTTGGCTCCCATTTCATGTTTTATACATTTATGGTTTGGTTAGATAGTTTCCAAAAACTCTGAGGGGTTGTCTCAGAATAAAAATGATATTTTTAAAAATAAATATAATCTTTTTTGTTCTATTAGGTACACTGATTAGATGAAATCCTTTCAGGCTGAGATAATAAAATGAAATTTTACTAATGTAATTTTTAACTTTAAACTTTCTAAATCCATTTTTGAAGACTTCACATTCTCAGTTGTTAGAAATATGCTATTCTGGTACATTTCTAACTCCAATACTCACCAGAAATACTTGCTTTTATCAAAAAACGTATGTAGATAATGAATGATCCAACATTATAACAGGCTTTCAAGGAAGGATCTATCAATTGAACTTTAAAAGCGATTCAACGAAATTTCAATTTTTAAACAAACTTCTAGTCATATAAAATTATAATATGGATTAAAAGTATCCTAATTCTCAAGATATGCAATTTTAGTTGAATGAAAAAAACTTCAATTTTGTAGAGTATAGGATTACGCTAAAAAGTTTTTCTTAAATTAAGTTCGCTAGATTGGTAAAAAATTGCATAATATAAATATTAAAAAGTAAAGATTCAGAATAGGTAATAAAAAAATTGTTTACATTTAATAAAAAAAAATTACAAAATCTAAATGAAAAGATCTTTATTTGGAAAAAATTGGCGAACCCAAAAAACTACGTAAAAGTATGAACACAATTCGCATTGAAACATTAAGTAAAATTTAGTAGAGATGGCTCTACTTCACTAACTTGTTTCATATATTCCCGTACGAGTTGGTTGTCACCATATAAATATAAAGTATTAGTAGTTTTAAATTAAAATTTTTATATTCTAGGTTTTAGAGCAAATACTAGAAAAGACATAAGTAGCATACTTTTTTTGCTTCGCGTGATGATAGAGGTAATCTTTAATTTGGTGGTTCCTTCATATCCCCTAAGGATAGAATTTTTTTGCCTTCTTTAAGAATACCTTTTCATAATTAATTGAATTTGAAATTCTTAAAAGACCAATATATTGAGGACAAAATACCTTTAATGCTCAGTTCTTTATAAAATGCAAAATTTATATTAAATTTTACCTCATTGTCTGGGCTTAGGATGCTACCCGAGTATGAGTCTCATACTGCCGCATATCACCTGGCATAAACAAAAATAAGCACTCTTCAGATCTCTTTCTATATATATTTTATGAGAAGGGTAATGTTGTAGGCATTAAGCTATACCGTTTCAAGTTCATTATGAGAATAGTCAAGTTCATTATGGGAATAGTCAAGGCTTTTTTAAATATTTTTATTTGTACGAAATAAAAATTTTCTGCTTATTTTATATAGCAACTAAGTTTATAATAGTCGTCAGCCTTAAGATTTCTCATTTTTTAACGCATGGCAAATCGAATGAATAAAAGACAAGCTGAAGAAAGAAGAAAGTAGATTGTTGCATCTCACGATTCGTATGGTGATTGGAGGTAACTTGCTATGCGTTCACAGGTTCCTAAATTTACAGCTTATCGCTGGATTAAAGAGGGCGCTAAAAAAAGATCAAAGAGGTGGTTCAAGATACCTAAAAGTACTTGAATTACATAAAAATTGGATGATTGATCGGATCGAATCCTAGAATCACCTTAGAAGAATTAAGGAGTGGCCTTTTACAAAAATTCAACCACAAATTGTCCAAGGAAGGTATCCGCATTCATTTAGATGCAGTGCTTTACCTTAAAAGAAATTAGGTATGGATCAGAAGAAGGTAATCTAGCTGAAAATAAAGTGAAGAGAAAAGAGTTTGCCTCTTCTCAATTTTCAGTCTGAAAATCTTGCAAAAGTTTTCATGGACGAGACAAATTTTAATATTCATATTTCTCGTAGCCAGGGACGTTCATTATCTCAAACAAGATGTACATTTATTGCTGCTGGTTCTAAAGGGGCAAACATTCACGTTATCGGTGGAATGATCCACTAACGTGGATCTTTCAAAAAAGAACAAGCAAAGACATGGGTAAAGGAGTGCCTTAGGCAGGCAATGTTTAAACACGGTGGTCCTGTTGTTCTTGTAATTGACAATGCCCTTGTCATTCTGGTGTCGAAGAGGTTCTTATTGGATCGGAATTCTCTGATCATCAAATTTTACGACTAGCTCCTTACAGTCCTATGCTAAATCCTATTGAATCGGTGTGGTCGATGGTGAAATCTAACGTTAAAAGTACTGTTGGCAGAAAATATGCCTAGAATTCTTCATGAATGAAAATCAAAGTGTTTTATCAAAAGCAGAATTTCAATTGGGAGAGCTTGAAAGATTGATAGTTCATGGCCTATCTTTAATAACACCATCCGTTTGCTCTAACTGTGGAGCTAAAATACTGAGAGTTTTACCTAAAGTTCTTAATCTTGAAAACATGGATTATTAAAATCTCACATTTCTTTTTTTGATATAATTTCTATTTTTTCATTTTATGTTCTCATAATAAATTGACTTATCCTCGTTTTAACCTGAATTTTCCTATGATAACTAACTTGACTATATTTTAATGAGATTTTATTTATCTATATTTTTTAATTTATGAAGTTGCTATTTTTGTGATTAACTTTACTATTTTCATTATGAACTTGAATATTCTCATAATGAACTTGATTATTCTTATTTTGAACATGACTCTTCCCATAATGATCTTAACTATTCCCATAATGAACTTGAAAAGGTATAGATTTGATACTCTACGTTTTGTAAAAGAGCCAGTCATTGGAAACACTAAACATTCCCTACACAAAAGTTCTGTTTGAAAATTGTATCCTTCATTTCTTTACCCCTCTGAAAGATGGTTAAATTACCCTTACTTTAGGAATGACTGCTTACTTTTTAAGATATATGAAAATAAAGTCAAGTTATCTTACTCCTTTGAAAAATTCAAAATGAAATTCTGCATATATTTTATAATTATATATTATATTAATTAAATTGTAAAAGTAGTAGTATAAACACACTCGGCAATAGTAAAACATCAAACGATGATAACAAAGATATAAAAACATTTCTGTAAAATTATTGTGATTGGTGAGACACTCAGTTAATCAAATTCAAAATTAATTTTCAAAATGAAATCGGCACACGCGTGGGAAGAATGATCAGTTTGCACAATCGCGGTGAACGCTTGAGGAAAAATTAGGAATCTTCGAGACCCAGTTGAATACGCCAGTAGTTTCGCTTCAGTTCTTTCAAATTATTTTCAAAGACAATAATGTCATCTACATCATTGTTTTTTCTAGCTTGATCAACAAAAGTTTCCACAATTTTGATTTGTTGGATCAATGGATCTTGCATGCATTGTGGTTGGGTGTCGCAGGAGGGTAAAAGGTTTTTTGAAACGGTGTATGTTGTACCACTACTCAAGTCATTGTTTGCATGAGTCAAAGAATTCGCTAACGTTGAGACATCTACATGAAAATAAACACAACAAATCAATATTCGACATTTAGTAATTTTTTCCAAAAAATTTAGGATCAAATGTTTTGCCTAGTACTTCAGGGTGTGTGGTTGTTCTTATAGTGTAGTTTTTTATTTTGATATTGATGGGTGTGTTGAATAAGTAGCATAATAATAATCTATCATTTGGAGGCTTGAATAGGGTTATCAAGATTTTAGCTTTGATTCTCAATGGTCACGGGTTGAAATTCCAAACAATTAATGTTCAATTCAATTTTTAATAACATGTATTTAAAGTATTATAATTTTTAAAATAGCAGATGAAATAGTTAGCGCGACATAAACCATCTCTCCCCTGTTCAGGATTGCGTCTATCTAGAGTTCGAAAAAGATATTAAACTTAAAAGTGTAGAAATAATAATGAATTTTAATAGAAAAATAAGCAGCGTGGAAGAGCTACGTAATCAATAATAATAATAGGAATATAACCTATCTACAGAAAGATGATATTTTAGTAGATTTATCCAAATATATATTCAAGTAAAGTAGACCAAAATGGTAGTACTTTCATGAAAAAAATATGGATAATTTCAAACTTAAAAACATCAAAGTGTCTAGTTCTAGTGACAAATTATATGTTAATTAAATGATCAAAGGAGTTTGAAAACGCCTTTCAAAAAATGTTAAAATGGACAAGATTGATAATAATAACAATAGCGTTTTAGTGAAAAAAGAAACTAATTTTTGAGGAACATAGCAATTTTCCTGGAAAGAGAATCATTTAAATATCATACAACTCTAAAAATGATTTACAGATTAGATCTTGTGAATTTTAATTCTAAAACATAATTTAAAATCGTGTGGATAGATCCTTGAGGACTGAGGAAAAGTTGAGCGTATTGTACACTTAGATAACCTCAATGATAATAATGCTAAATCAAAAGTGTTAGGATTGATGTTATATGGCAACGTTTTACAAAAGGTGCCCAATTAATGAAGTTAAAAATAAGACGTGCGCTATTTTTAAACATGTTCAAATTAATAATGCTAAAAAGGCGAATCCAGTGTCAAAATCTGTCTTAAAGAGGTCCAGTTAAAAAGTGCCGCAACAAAAAAATGAAGCAATATATAATAGAATAAAAAGTGTTGAAAAAAAGGAATAAAATAATTTTGAATTAAAGAAAATCTAGCTAAAAAATTTCAAATTTTAAAATAAATTATGAATTCTATTCTGTTTTATATATTTGAAACTTAGTTATTGTTTTCATATAAGATATGATGTGATTGGATGGTGTGAAATTAAGGCATGAAAAAAGAATATTCATAAAAGGCGAATTATACTATTAGAGGGTTGCTTACAATTGGAAGGATGAATAGTTTTATTTAAAATTTGACGAGCAAAGTTGTTATACGAATTATAAGCAGGATAAATAATATTAAGTGGAGTATTGAAAACAATCGAAAGAGCGGAAATAATATATGTATATATATTAGCCCATCCATTTGATAAGCAGACATTTTTAATGGCAAACTCAAGATCACACACATTTTCATGATCACGGTTTTTATACATATTACGATTTTTTATAAGTTCTATAGCAGTCAAAATACGTATATGAAGTGAAGCAGTTTCATTATGTAATAAATAGGTTGATACGGCGTTAAAAAGACAGCTACCGCCTGGGCTCAATTTTAGAGGTAAACGGTTCGAATTAAGGTTATAATATTTCAAAATTGTTAGAGAAACTTCATCGATATAGGTAGAATCCATTATACATCGATTTAGTAAAAAAATTTTCGCATAAAAAGAAATATATCCAATCTCTTTCAATAAAAATGTTAATGTTTTCAAAAAAAAGATAAAGGTCAGGTTGAAATGGAAGCAACAGTAAAGCTTTGATAACGTTAAAATGTTGCTTAAGTTCAAATAACATTATTTAAAATAGTTATATTACGTGTCTAAAAAGTAGAAAATATTAAAATAAATCTATTTATGTAAAAGTAGGAAAAAATCATTCATAATCAGATGAACGTTTCAGAATGATGAACAAGATTCTATCTTAAGATTATATGGATCAAATTGATGAAAATTTCGATGATTTATTGAATATAAAAACATTAGATATTGGCTGGCTAATAAGATGCTCAAAACTTGTGATGAATATGGGATAGACTGCGAGCGAAATGGTAAAGATATTTTATACGACTTCAAGCAATTTGGGATTCTTTCTCGAATCTCATAATTTCTCGTATCTAATAGGCGACAGTACGTACGTGTAAATAACGCTGTTTCAAAAATAAAGTCAGTTATACAAACTATGCTTCAAAAAAGTGTACCTTTTTGCAAATTTGATGTAAGTCATTACTATATAAATCTCTTGTTCTGCCTCATCTGTCATTATCAATTATTAATTGGTGTAGAGGAAAGCTTAACAAACTTTTATTGTTACACACAATAATAATACATAATATTTTTGGCGTACCATCACCATAAACCCCTTAAATAGAAGGACTAGTATGCATCTAAAATTTGGGTCTTGAATTGGAAATAGGCTCCATCAATATTTTCTCTCAAGTACATGGTGGAGCCTTCATTTTGGTGTCTCTTAAGGAATTTTAAAGGACCAAGAATGAATTTTTCATCATTTTAGCCTTCTACTCCTTGAATTACGGCCATTGGACTATCAATATGAGCTAAAGATGGACTCAGATGAGATTGGCAAGAATTCAGGTTGCTCACATCAAAGAGTGATAGGCTGAGAGTATGAAATGTACTCTTGATAGTAGAGGTACAGTTGATCCACGTTTATTTAGATTTGCGAGAAACTATGAATTAAATAGATCATCATCGTCAGGTTCGGTTTCGGCACTTAAAATATTAGGTCGAAATTTGTGTTCCAATGCCGAACTACAAAAATATTCCACTCCAAGTAAAACTATTGAGCAGTCCAGACGTTCGTAACATTTTATTTGCAGCTGGCAAAACGTTATTAAGTTCTGCAAAAAATAGCTAATCAGAACAACCTATGCGATCCAATTCTTTTGGAGCACTTTTAAAATGGTCTCCATCTTTGAACGGATGGATACTCAATTATTATGCATGATAGAATTTTATCTATCAAAGTGGGGCCATTTACTGATAAGCAGGGCAAACAAAAAATTGACTTTTAAAAATAAAAAAATTGACTTTTAAAAATAAAAATTGACTTATGATTTTATTAAATTTTAAGCATAAAATAAAAAAACAAAATTATTTACAATTATAAAAAAAAATCATGTAATTAAAAATATTATCTGGATTAAAATTTCGATCTTTTTCTAATAACTTTCTGAGTTTTGAGAAGGATCTTTCAACTTCGCAACTAGAAGCTGGACAATTTTGTAGAAGTAAATACGTATCAGGTGATATACTTGAATTTTTCATTTCCATAATATTAGTTATTTGATTTTGTTCCATTCTACTTTTGATATATGGGATCAATTTGCATTCATCATTGTTAAAATGAAGTAAACTTAAAACGTTATTCAAAGTTATTCAAATTTTAAAAGTTCTTTTTTGCGATTGATCTATTAGCTCAATTATATTTTGAGCGTAGTTTTTTTAATTGATAACAAAGCTTTACATAAGTTAAGATTTTCTAAGCTTTTTCTTGCATTGTCAATCAAAATACCATTTTCACCGTCAAAATTTTCCATAATTTTTTTTATCTCAGGAAGATTTTTACTATAGTAAAGAGTTGCTTCCAACCAACTACCCCATCTTGTAATTATAGGAACTGGTGGGTAACCAAAAAAACGTCTTATTTTGTTCTTTATCGTGAGAGCTTTAAAACTTGAAATTAATGCATCCACTTCAGGATAAAAAGTTTTAATTTTTAGAGCACAGTTGTGCAATAAGTGGGAAATGCATGTAACGTGAAAAAAGTTGGGAAACATTACTTTTAAATTCTTAGCTGCGGCAGTATTGTATCTAGCACCATCTGTTATCAAAAGCAAAAAGTGTTTTCTATCTATGTGAAACTCTTTCAACGTATCGTCCATAAAATAAGTCAACATTTGTGAATTTATATGTGCTTCAAAAGGAGCAGTTTTGATCAAGTAAGTTTTTTGAGGTTCTACCAATGTTCCAGCAATAACATTTAAGAATACACAATTCGTAATAATGGTTTCATCAACCATCAGAAACCCGTCTTGATTTTTTAATAAACTTTTAATTTTTTGAAGTTTCTCATCTGCTAATTTCGAAACCAAGTTTCTACATGTTGTAACAGAAGGAACTTGTCTTCCGAGATTTTGAAAAAGTGAAACAATGCTCGAATGGCAAAGTCTGTGCAATGGAATATTAGCTTCTAGGAAAGGTGTAATCAATTTCTTTTGGAAGTCATCGGAAGTAGTATCAGTGGAAAACTTTTCAATCCTGCTGTTGGCATAACTATCTTTAAGATGTTTTTCGTATTTTGGGGTTTTTCTGTGACTTTCAATAAAAAAAGTTTTATCGTGTTTTACTTCTACCAAACATAACTTGCAAAAAAGTTTGTCTTTGCTTTGTGATAGTGAAAACTCGTTTGGATATTTTGTAATAATGAGTGATATTTTCATAGAATTACTTCTAGAGCTTTTAGGCATAATTGTATAATTTTTTAAAATTAAAAATAAATAAAATTTACACAAAACTTGTTTATAAAACGAGAATAAATAAAAAAGAGAAGTTGTTTAATCTTTCTTAAGAAGGATTTAACTGGGTACTTATAGGCAAAATTATTTAATTCTAAGGTATGAAAAAATTCTTCCGCAACAGTTTTATCTACGAACCAGATGTGAATAAGTGTATGTATGCAGTTCATACAATGAACATTTTAGAGTGCAACTGTTTTAATTGCTAACACATGAGGACTTATTTATTTAGAAGATGTATACAATCTACTTTTAACATATAAATCGAAACACATGCTGGCTGATATTGTGTATAAGTGTATGAATGTTTAACAATTGAAAACAGAGGAATTTCAAGAATATTTACATTACATGATTTTTACTTTTACTCGGGTTTATTTTAATTATTTTTTAATAAAACTATATTTTTTGTTACTTTGAATAAAATAATAATCAAAAAACAAAACCTACCTAAAAATGGACTTTTATTGATTTTTTTAAAAAATTGACTTTTAAAATAAAATTGACTTTCATTGACATAAAAAAACGTTAAATTAGTCATTTTTTATTAAAAAAAACAAAAAAAATGCTTTCATAAAATGTATTTTTATTTATAACAAAACTTGACTTTTGATTGCCCTGCTGATAAGGTTTTGACAAGCAGCCTCAGAAAATTAAGTTTTGGGTATTATCTTTCTATTATTCTCAACACATTTTGAAAACAAAAACCCAAATGATGATTTCACGTGTTCAAAATGGTGAAACTGGATAACAGAACGTTCTCTTGCATTCGCATTGGACATGTGCATATCAATTCCAATCACGAAAAATGTTATGGTCCTTTCAGTTATGCTTTAAAAGATATGAAAGAGAGAGTTTTCTTGTAGTTTCTCGCGTTATGAAGGGCTTATGGAAATATTAGCCATAATATATTTTAAACAAAATGTGAATGCTTAATTCTGAAAAATCAAGAAAGATCAAATGAAAAGTAATAAAATTAAAATAGAGATCATAGTTAAGGAAAATATGGTTTCTGCTTTAAAACTCATAAAAAAGATTTCAGTGTTACCATTGAAAGGTTTATACTTTTCCTTGTATAACTTGTGTGTTTGAAGGCTAGTTTTTCTCTCGGCATCTAATAGAGATTCTTCTTCCATTTCAAAATTTTTGCGACTATTCTAAGTATAAAAAGAGTGCATTAAAATAGAAAGTGATTTCGTCTGTTTAATTTATATAAAAACAACTCATTGAGAAAGAAAGCAGTCAATAGAAAACCAATGCCTGAAAAGGTTAAAACAAATACTAAGCGTCTGCTTTCTTTTTCAATTAAATTTTATATATTTAGACCAGATGAGTTTCATTTTTAGACACAATGATGTCAAAGTGGTCTTCGAATGGATAATGGAGAGGTTTTACTCAGCATATATAATATGTATGATAGAGAAAACAAAAGGAATTAATAATGAAAGACTGAATATCAAGGGTTCCCACGCTTTGTGGTCGACAAAACTCCAGGATAATCACAGATTTTTGAAGGAATTGGAATATCATGCATCTTAAGACTTACATATACATTGAGTTTGATTGTCTGTCAAAAAGCGCGTGTTATGAATGTAATTGTATGTGTGCATGAATATATATATATATTCGATACAAATTTTCTGAAAACTTGAATCATAAATTTAGTGATAAAACAAAATATCTAATTAAATTGCATATCTGTTCAAATTAATTTCATGGAAAATTGAAAAAGAGAAAGAAACCAGCTAAAAGTGATAACATATTTCCATCAATTCACTTTCATTTTTCAAATAACTCAACTTTCGTTATAACAAAATCGGATATAACGAAATATATCCTCGATCCGGCCATTTGTCCTATCATGTCATAGTAACAAAAGTCGGTTAATTCGAATTGGATATAACGAAATTTTGCTTATAAAGAGATAATTTCTGTGAGACCCTTATTGTAATTAATAAACCATTGGATAAATCGAAATTCATTTTCATTGGATAAAGCATGCAATCAACGAATAGTCAAGCATTATTGTTAGGTAAAGAGAGAAGAGTGCAAGGCTACGCACCAATCTCAATTTTAACAGTCTATTATCCCCCCTCTCTTTTTGTTGCTTCTTGCTTTGTTTCATCCTCGCTTTCTCTTGCTCTCACTTAACGGTCAACGCCTCTTTTCACAACATCAGAAATTTTCCTCTTCCTTCCCATAGTAAAGTTACTTCATGTAGCCATGTCGCCAGACTCCAAATAGAATGGGAACTGATCTTAGAGGGGTAGGGACTATAAAAAAGTGTACACGTTTATATATTTCTAGGGGGAGGGGGGCAAAAAAATCCCATGCATTAGTCTAATGAGTCAGGCATGGACACGTGTGAAACAAAAAACAAAAGCCAACTGTTTTGATTATTGTGGCTTCAAAAGTCAGCCTATAGAAAGAGGATTCTCAGAATTGAGAATGAAGATAACGATGACCCAGAAGATCATTTGTCTATTGCCAATTAATCCAATCACTTAGTGAAACTGCTTATGAAACAGATAGTAGATTTTATGATTGACGACTTAATTACAGAAAAACCCCACTCACCGATGAAGCTATTGTTGCAATAGTAAAGAAAGTACAAGAAAATACAAATGATGATAGTGATGATTTTGGCTTACCTGGCCCAACACCGATACCATCACACTCAGCAGTTATTGATCACTGTTCAAAATTAATTCGATATTCAGAAGCTCAAGAAGATACAGAAGAGTTTTAAATGGGATTACCAAATTTAAAGAAAGAGCCTCCCTCTAAGAGAAAAATAACTTGTACTCAGCAAACTTTAATAACAGATTTTAAGTTCTGGACTTGCATTATCATTTTTCACTCATTCCATGTATTCATAATGTTTATGTCTTATTGAATAAATGAAACACTGTATTTTTTTCATTTTTTATCAACCTTTTATTTTTATTTTTGAAATTAGGTTAAAATTATCAAGACTACAATCTATAAATTTCGAAAAGTAAATATTCCCATTATTGCACATACACATTTTTAGGCTTGGCAACCCATGGTTATCAAACTTGTGACAGATTTATCGTAAAACTGTTTATAATGAAATAATTTCTCTGGTCCCTTGAGTTTCGTTTTAACGAACGTTTAGTGTATTTGAACGAATTTGTGCTTTTGTAGCAATAGTTTCTTTTAAAATAGTTAGCACTTTTTCTCGGCCTACGTTGGGCAGAGAGAAATATATGTTGTAACTAGATTAGTAGAGTCAAAACATTAAGCTTTTCCGCGCCTTAAGAATATTGTTTTCCACAATCATTTCATTCATTCTTAAATATTTAACGTTTTTCTCTTATCACATCTTTTTCCTCTCTACTGTTTTCTAAATGGACGTGATATTTTGGTCTTGAAGTCACAGTTTCAGAAGAATAATTTAACGGTTTGATGAGACTTAGTACGAGCCCCGTTGCCGGACTCTAATAAAGAGCAAGAAGGGGAAAACTTATCTTAATGGAACATGGAATATAAGAAAGGAAATACATTAATATATTTCCTTATAGAAAATGCTTAGTACCATAACTTTTCACTTTTCTCAACAGCTTCAATACACATAGTCAAGCAAGGTATAACTTGTAAAGCTATTTCAAAGAATTTTACATTTCCCACCCATCCATACGATCAAAGAGAAAGAGGATGATTTTGAATTTTATAATCTGCACATTGTGCTGTACACTTTCAACTCGAATCGAAGTACTATAGAGAATCAAGGCTCTCCTGTAACTAAAAGGAAGACTTTTCTTCCGACTGTTTTTTCTTGATGATGAAGTTTTTCTTCTCTTCCGTGCAACGTCCTACATTTTGTAGTTTGTGGAATTTAAATTAAAATTTTTTCACTTTATGACAATAATAATACAAAGCTTACATTTTTTGACGATACGGATTCTTATGTAGTAAATCAGTACACGCAATTTAATCTTGTAAGATGAGGTCTATGTATGAAACTTCCACTTTTTTGGATCAAGCGTACAACATGACTACACTTTGTAGCGTAGGCTTAAAAACATGAAACTACTTTCAACAAGTTTTGTATTCGCGTATAAGTAGATTGTCATTATTTCATTCAAAATGAATAAGTCTTAAAGTGTAGCTAGCAGCTAAATATTTATTCATATTTTCATATTTAGTAAAATTTTCTTGTTATAAAATATTTTTAAAGAAAAAGTCCCAAAGATCATCTTTCATATTAGATTCCAATTATGAAGACGAGACTTGGAAAACGATTATGAAAGTGAGTGTGAAGAGAATATTCAATATCAAGAATGTTCTGCAATTGATCTCGATGATGTTGATTCGAAAAAATTGATGCGACCACCGTCTTGAAGAGAATTCTTGAAGATGAGGCGTTGTTGCCAAGATTTGCATCCACGTGTAGCTTTTTTTTTCTATTAATCAACAAGCTTATACACAAAACAAATATTAGCCGAACTCTCATTAAGTACATTTCAAATTATATCAGAGACAGGCTAGCTTACACACAGTTCAACAATCAAACCTCAAAGAAAAAATATACTCACTCAGGCGTACCACAAGGAAGCACACTGTCATCCATTCTCTTCAACATTTACACTTCAGACATTCCTAGACAAACTAAACCCCACATTCACTTGTTAACCTATGTAGATGACATCACAATAACCTCGACACATCCAAATATAAACACAGCTACAGAAGACTTACAAAAATACATAACTAAGATTTATACATGGATGAACAACAATAAATTAATTCTGAATACTTCCAAATCACAAACCACACTCTTCACGCAGTTTAACAAAGAATACAACACACCCATCAATATCAAAATAAACAACCACACTATAAAAACAACCACACACCCTAAAATACTAGGCAAAACATTTTATCCTAAACTATCATACAACACACACACAAAAATCACTAGACATAAAGCCACCAAAACACCAAATGTTATCAAAGCTCTATCTGGCACAAAGTGGGGTAAAGATAAAGAAACAATAACAAATACATACAAAACAATAACAAGACCAATCATTGAGTATGGTTCAACCATATGGGGACCTACACTTTCTCAATCAAACTACAACAAACGGCAAACAATTCAAAATACAGCTTTAAGAACAGCCACTGGACACACAAAAGACACAAATACACAACATCTACATATAGAATCACTAGTCTTACCACTAAAAACACATATAAACATTCATACATCTAACATTAGGGCTAAAGCCGCCAACTCTTCACACACTTTAAACCACTTATACCATGCAACAAAAACCCACAAACACATCAAAAACACAGCTTTTACCTACCCTCACTCAATACTGTATCACACATGCGAAAACAAGTTTCCCAATCAAGACCAAACACACATAAACCAAATCATCCACTCTCAAGCAGTCACAAACTATTTAAACACACTACAAAAAAACAACATCATCAACAAACCTCCCCCACAAATTAGCTCACAAGAAACAGAATTAAACACACAAACACGCCACAAACTAGCACAACTTAGAGCCAACAAATCGCCACTACTATACGAATACATGAACAAAATTAGCCCTGCCACACACCACAGCCCAATATGCCCCCTATCTAACACTAAGACACACAACACTCAACATCTGTTCTCATGTACACACTTACACACATCCCTCACTCATATTAACCTCTGGACCGACCCAGTCAGCCAATTGCTCGTGAGGTGGGGGGACAGCTTGGCAAACAAGATAAATGCTGCGGCCATCATCGATCTGTCGACACCCAGATGACAAATCGTGGAGGCAAACAACAACAACATGTTGAATCGAATGAAGGTAACATAGACATATGTGCTGAAAATTCTTCATATGAAAGTAATACAGATGTTAGTTAGACTCAATTTATAATTAATTTCAAGATGAGCAAGATCACATTTATTGTAATAATATAAAGTATTCAAAAAAACCTCCGTTGATTCGTTCATTATGTAGAAATATTTCGCATCAAAAACCGAGATCATCATGTGATCCAAAAGATGAAGTTGATTGTTTTTTTCTTTTTTACAATGAAGATATCTTTTTACAAATTGCAAGATATACTAATAGGAAAATTTCTGATGAAGTAAGAACTTATTTGAAAAAAATGGAAAAAAAGATATCCAAAGGGGACTCAGTGTAATATTTACATTAATAAATTTTTATATCTTTACATGCTCAACAGCGGTTGCTATACAATCATATAAATGAGCATATAAAATTTGCTATACTACAAAATGTAGTTGCTTATACACACGCGTGGATATTTTTTACTGTACTGATGAGGATTAATGCCGTTATCTATTGACCTCAAATTAAATCTTTTGTTAAAAAGATTAGAAAAGCGAAAATTTGTCTTCCCGCAATCTTCCGTATCGATCCTTTATAAGAAAGATGTGGTTACGTTGATTAGCATTTTTGAAAGGTAAAAGACATCTCGCGAATACGAGTAATTTCAATTAATAATACTTATCTATGAAATAAAATAAAGTTTCATGTAGATTCGTAAGTTGAATCAAAAAGTTGAACCGCGCTTTGAGAAGATGATGCTCACGCCTTTCAAATAAAATGGAAAGAAAAGGTATTTAAGCGCGAAAATACTTCATAAACGGCTCGATCGGGGAGAGGAGGAAGAGTGAGGAGGCGATCTTTGAGGAAGGAAACGACGAAGTTGCGAATATTATTCTGTAAAAGGGAACACTTCTTTGAAGACAAAAAAGGCAACTGCTTACACCTTTCAAGACGCAAACACTCGGAACTGGAAGACACGATCTCTTTACTTAATTCGAAAAAAAGAATTCAAAGGAAAATCAATTCAAAGGAAAAAAAATTCAAGAAAAATTCAAAGGAAAAAAAGAATTCAAAGGAAGTCAATTATGTAGATGAAAATAGAAAAAGAACAGCTCTAACATTATAGGCATAGACTAAGGTCGTCTTTAAAGGAGAAGTCATATTAGCCATATTTTTATTATGCATGGGTGATTTTGAGAGTATATAAAAATATTTAAAGGAGAAACTTTCTATATTTCATTTATCAAAAAGTTTGTACAACATGTTTACTATTATATAGCATATATCGTTCGAAAATAGCTTGTCCAGATTTGGCCGTTATAGAGTTTTTATAAGCGGTTATACTTAGCCGTTTATAATCCCATGGTATATTCGAAATCTTTTTCATGTATTTTACAATAAGCTTAAGATTCTCCAAAATTAGACCTCACCCCAATTCTTTAAGATTAGGATGCAGCAAAAAAGAATTGTAATAAATTTTTTAGAATTGTAACTCAAAGAGTTTTAGTTGGCACAAACTTACTGTTTTACGGCTCTTTTTGCATTTATAGAGTAATTTTATAATCAAAAAAGGTTTTCTTAATTTATAATTATATTAAAATTTAGCTATTTTTTCTCCATATTTAATTGAATTAAATAAAATTTTTGCAAACAGGAAAAAGCAAAGCCTACCCACCTACAAATCGTAACTACTCAAAGCAGCTTTTCATATGCTTCTTTGATTGAATTGAAAGAGCTAAACGCAGAGACATGTGACTCGAAAACTTTCACTACTACGAATATCATTCAAGTTTATGAAGCCATTGCTAATATATTACCAACGTTTACTTTAACCTGCAATCTATATAATAATAGGCTAGCGTCTGTGTGTCTGTCACTGGAAGCATTTTGATTGGTTTAAATTATTTATATGATTTGTGATCAATGATCCTATGTTTCGAGCGAAGCGAGAAACGACCACAGGACTGGCTAGTAAGATTATATCAGTTGATATTTATTCTCAATTTAGCGAAAAAATATATGAATACATTTGAAATAATACAGTTTATTCACGTATTAGTCTGTTATCATTTGATTCGTTTGACAGTTTTTTTAAAGTTATATGCATAAAGCTTAGTAATTATATCAATTAAATGTATAATGAATTCAATCTTTCAGGCGAAATATTTAAAAACTCATTTAAAAAGCTACGATCACTTTTCAAAATGAGGGCCTCAAAGAGTTGACACTACATTAATTAAGCAACACATGAGAATAGCAAGAAGGGTACAACAAATGACAAATTTGTATACCTCAAAGTATCGATCGATTCGCCCAAAGATAAAATTTTGTCTCGTATACTTTTTGCTTCTTGTAAGCTACAGGGTATGTTTCCATCTTGCGAGCTATCACGGCTAAATAAAGATAGACATATTATATTAAAGAATCTAAAGGGGTGGAAGACGTGGTGTAGAAAAGTTATAGTCACTTACGTTAGAG
This sequence comes from Nectonema munidae, assembly GCA_030549495.1. Classification (NCBI taxonomy): domain Eukaryota; kingdom Metazoa; phylum Nematomorpha; class Nectonematoida; family Nectonematidae; genus Nectonema; species Nectonema munidae. The sequence continues at coordinate 18,029 of JAUIRK010000310.1, read as the reverse complement.
ACGGCGAAATTTTCATATACTTTTGATGAAGAGCTTTTACCTCCTCAATACTTTCATACAACTTCTAAAATAAAATAAAGGAGAAATAGAGTGGAAAGTGGGGTAAAGCACACATTGATTTGTGAACACTTTCTGACTTAACTGATAAACTGTTCTTCGGATGACGCGCTCTAAATGATGTCTTATATATTTCGCTGGAATCGTTCTTTCTTTCTAAAATCACTATTGCGTCAATAAGTACTATATATTGATATTAGCAATCGATAAGGGTCAATTTATATTAACCAACTACGTCGTATAAAAGAACTATCCACAAATTAACTAAATAAAGGATAAACTAAGTAACCTTACCAAGTTACTATAGCTAGATAAATAGCTTCTTTAACTAATTAATCAAATAACTAAACTTATTGACTATGGAACTAATTAAAAAAGCATAGACACCGAATCCAATTTCAAAATATTTTATACGATAACTCCCAAGTAAATATAAAGATTAAGGTAGTCTTCTATTAGATTACTAAATGCTGTCCGCTTCTCCTGCGATAAAATGGATTAATATGCACTAATGAAAACATTATTTACAAGTTAGTAACATAATTTCGTCAATTATTATCAAACTTGAATTTACGAAGAAAAAATTTATGACTGGGTCAGTAAAAGTCCTCAAAGTTTTATAAAACGGTGAAAGATACAAAGTTGACAACTTACTCTAATGCTTTTTCTTTACAAAGTGATTCAAGGTGGTAATAAAAAAGCTTTTAGTTTATTACCTTTTAGACGGAATGAGACATCAGTGTTGGATAAAATTTAAATAAAAACTTGAAAAGGTTAAAGGAGTACGGAGTATAAGTAGGAGATGGGAGAAGTGGTGTTTCGGAATTGAGTCATTTCTAAACGTCGGCACAGAAGCGACAGGCAGTATTCACAAACGCGTATACGACGTGGGCGCAGTGATGAAGAGGATGCGTCGTCGATAGAGGACGTGGCATATGTGTTTACGGAGGCGAGACTATCCGAACGCTTGAGAGAGTTGCTAGAAAATCTTCGAAGAAAGCGAAGCATCGAAGAATCTGACTGGGGCGAAATATTCTAGAATGAAGAATGTGCCAACCATTACTATACATTTGCCTAACAGTCATGCATGGTAAAATGATCGACTCTAAGACCGGGCTGGCGAGTCGGAATTGGAAGTCGGAATTGGAAGTCGGAAATTTTCTCCGAACTCCCCAGCTGCGCTATAAGAACATTTTAAACTCATCTCATCACGGAAGAAGCAGTTGAGTTTACGCAATTTGATATAAAAGTATCAAACTGATAATGTGATAAAATGCGCTTCACCACGTTAATTACTGAGTTTTTTGCTTTACATGGGAATTTTTACAACAATAAAATTTTAAAATCTTTTTTTCTCTTTAAATCAAATTTGTGACCAAAATTCATGCAATGAAATTATTCTAAATGTTAACAGCTTTTTAAGTTGTGATAATTCATTTTCTAATCAATGAAGCAAAATAAAAGGCTACATTTTCCCCATTTTTATCGAGTTAACTGAGAATAGTATTTTACTAATAAAAAAGTTCATAAATCTAATGGGAGAAGAAAAAAGATAAGATGAGAAAAAAAAGAACGCCATTTATAAAATTAAACACCCTAGCAAATAAAAGTACATCATAAAAACCATTTATAGGGGTAAAAAATTTAGTATTTACTAAAAATTTAATCGAAATAATGTGGAGAACGGTTCTTTACTAAGATTTTCAAATGTTAAATATTTTCCGAAAGATTATGTGCAATGTTAAGCAAATTATAGGTATCTAAAGAAATTATTTATTTATTTAAAAAATATTTATCACAAATCAAAAAACTGCAAACCACAAAAAAATGAAAAGAGCATAAAAAAATTTTTCAAAAAAATTCAAAAAGTTTATATTTTTCGAAAAAATTCAAAAAGGCTTATATAGACGCTGTTTATGCTGCTCAATCGAAAAGGCGTATTATCCGTGCCGTTTTTCTAAGAATACAGGTTTGGCTAAAAATTATGCTTAAAGCCGAATAGATTTTTTGCGTAACACAAGAGAATCAAACACAGAACAAATCTTATAAAAAGCAAACTAATTTTCAAAACTTTGAATCCCCTTTTAAACCACATACACAAATAATTGTACGTATAAAATGGAGTATAGTGCCTATATATGCATATATTCAAATGCAAGTATCAAAGGTATAAATTAACAGATACCTGAAAGCTGGAAGAATTACTTGCTAAATCATCGGAGCAGACGGACTCGCATTCTTCTGATTGGAGAGAGGAGGGAGATAGGTTGTGATTGTGAGGAGCAAGCATCTTGAATGCCAACTCTCGACACAGAAAGACCGAGCATGAAGAACATGTGATGACTCCACAAAGCCTGCAATGATGCTTTCGCATGCTGATTAGGCTGAAAGAGCGCCCGCACGAGGGACAGTTCGCCACGAAGGAGTCTGGAATCCATGGAGAAATATTTTTTTCAAAGTCTAGAAATAAAGGAAAATCTTACTTTTAAAATTTGAAAAAAGGAAATCACAAAAACGACAAATATAGGATATGGAGGGCGTGAAACTCAAACGATGATCTATTATATTCTATTACTGGTCAACTAAATTAAACGCATTATATTCATCGTAAACGCAAATCAACTTTTTTAGATTATTTTTAATGCTGAATTCAAAATTTAAATCCATTTGTATGCGCCCCCTCTATTTTTCACTACAAAGATTATTTACATATTTATCTTTTTGAAATCTTGGACGTAAAAAATAAAGACATTTCATAAAGTAAATGCGTCAAAAACATAATTATCATCCTACAAAGAGTGAATGTACACAAAAAGGTCAAACCAAGGATAGAAACATTTAGATTGGAACTGTCTGGCGTTATCATGGTCTGGTTTACCATGGTGAAGTAACCAGCAGCAGTCAGCCAGAGTGCTGTGATTATAGAAGTCTAGATATTGTTTCTTAATAGCCCTAAAGTCCCTGTGAAATCTTTACATATGCTCAGGAGACACTGCTTCAAAGTTGCCTTAGAAAAATTTGTGATGGGAGTCAAAGAAAGGAAGTTCATGTGACATGCGAAATCTATTGCTGAGTAACACGTTAATGCCGCAGTCCATTGTTCTCCTGTTGACTAAGCAAATTCTAATATATCCAATGGAAAGCATTCTAGAAAGCAAGTTCAGTTCATCGAATGTTGTCTTATCTTTGAAGATACCTCTTTAAATTGCGGTTCATATAAAGATGCCCTTCTTCAACTTTGCTTGTGTTATTTCGGGAAACTTTGATAGAGTAAACTCAAACATTCTAGCACTTTCAGTCCTTGGCGTCTTAACGAACTCTTTCATCAATCCGAAGAGGCATTTCTGTGAGTTAAATCATTTTAAATCTCCAGTCCAGGATCAATATTTTGTGATAAACAGAATGAACATCGTTGTTACTGCAAAGGGTATATTTGGATCTAGAACGTCATTAGCAATTTTATAGCGCTATTTCGAAACTTTTAAGAGTGATACATTTAATCGAAGCAAACGTAAAAAGAAGGTTAATTTCAGAAAAGCCGAAGATTGAAATCTTTCAAAACAATAAAACTAATACTATAATACTCTAAGTAGAACTTTTGAAAGAAACATTTGGTACTAATTTTTTTTTCAGTTTTTTATAAAAAAAAATAGTGTTCAAATATATTTACAAAATAAATCAAATTTCCTTAGTTTTTGATCTCAATTTATTTAAAAATATTTTTGAAACCTTGGTACCTTTATCCGATCAAGATTGATCCTAAAAAAAAAGCCTAAACAGCCAAATACAAATCATCTATTTTCTTTTCCTATCAAATTTTATATATTTTAGGCAGATGATTTTCATTTCTTGGTTCACCGGTATCACATTGGTCTTCAAAGGATTAAGTGAAACAGAAAGTATTATAGTTGATTGACTCAATTTCATTAGAAATGCCGCTCTCATTGGGTTATAAAAACCCATACATAATTAAACAATATGAACATGTGGAAATATATGAGTTTGCAATCAACCAGCAGCAGAGCATCGAGTTTGGTGGTTACAACAGGGATACCAAACGTGGATTTCTGATTGAAGCTTTTCAGAGTAGAAAGATTTGCCTCAATTATCAAGGCTATAAATTATATTAAAATTTTAATGATTTAATTGAAATCAGTTATCTGAAATTAAAAAATACTATATATACAAAATATGTAGATTGTAACCTTTACGATTGAGCTTTGGATTATTTACGAGTTCAGGTGGTTGAGACAGTAACAACTTATCCAAACGTATCAACAATTTATTGGTTTCTAAGACATATCTTTCAGAGAATGCACATCTCAAAGCTTTGAAATCAAGAGTGCACGCACGAGTAACTCCTAAAAAAATTTTAAATACAATTTAAAAAATGGTACTCTATTAATTAAAATAGTATGCAGATAGGTAAGCGATATTAGAGAATAAGACTACCTATTTCCTGTTCAGGCAAATTTGAATTACGTTCTTGACTATCTTCATTTCTATAAGGCAAAACAGCATTTCGTGCTTTTGTGAAAATTTCTTAAAATAATACAGATTATAAAAGCTTTTCTCAATTATCACTCTTACCTTTAATCGATTGAAAAATTGCTTTATCTTCATTCTCATGTGATACTTCAAAATGAAAATTTAAATTAGCAATCGTTTTGAAGTCTTTGTAACAAATAGGACAGAGAAAACCCTCGATAATTGATGAAGCAGGGTAATTAGCCATACAATTTAATATTATATCTAGAAATATAAATATCCAAAAGGTTTATCCTATTAATTTTAAAAAAGAAAATAACTTATTATTCAAAAAAAGATAAAAATAGACCCTAAGGTTTAAAATGTTTAATAATCAAATTTTTAACAATAATATTATTCGTAGTCATTTTAATAATAGTATCATCAAAGGAGTAAAAAAACCGAAATTTCAATGGTATCATATTTAATATTTGAATTCTCCATAAAATCACATGATGATTTGTTTATCTCTGTTGCTGCTCTATCAAAAAATATTAAGAAGACATTTATATTTTGCATTTCTATATTTGAAAAAATATAAATAAATAAATAGGGGCTCTTAATTCTTCCTTCAAATTAAAAATTAATTCTTAATCCATTTCAAATTAGATATTTTCCAAATATAAAGTCATTTATAAAAGGTTGAAAAGACTCTTAACGGAAGGTTAATGTGTATATAATTCTGTAAATATAAAATTTAAGAAGTTGAAAACGCTAGATAACCTTTCATATATTTACTCACTATCTTCTGAACTCTTAAAATGCATTCAATAACCTCTAATAATTTTATTCACTATAATTAATTGCTTATGAATGCCATTTAGGAAAAAGTTACCCCCATGTATGATTTTTTTTATAATAAGGTTTAAAAACAATTGTCATTTTAAATATTTAATCAATTACTAGGCTTTCCAGTGTATTTAATTTTATAATTTTTTATGATAAAGTTTGCTCCGTGCTTGATTTTAAATAATAAAAATCGGGAGATAACAAGATGAAAGTCATTAGGTTTTTGAATATAAATTCAACCTATTTACCTATTTGGTCTGCATTTAATTTGATACCTTTTTATAATTGCTCCATGTTTGATTTAAAATAATAAAAATAGGAAGACAAATTTATAAAAATCACAAACTAAAACTTTTAAATTTTGTTGGCTCCTGCAATTTAGTAAAAATAAAGAAGAGCTTTATTCGAATCTACTAAATTTTTATTTATTACATGTAATGCCGGACTCGACAAAATTTGAAAGTTATAAAAAGTAAATTAGTTTTAAATTAACTAATAAGAAAATATAGAATCGAAATGGTTCTTGAAATTTAACCTACTTAGGATAAATTTTTGATTATCTGGGTTCGATTGCCAATCATGACTATTCTTACCATCTCTTCAACTATGGAAGATTATCCCTTCTTTTGGATGCGAAACCGACAAATAAAAAAAAAGACAAAACTTTATTCAATAGCATATTTCAACTCTTAAGCCTTTTTCAACCAATAGCAAGTGTAAAACGTTCATCCACCACTTGAAGAAAAAAATTTAAATAAAATTTTATTGTCTTTATAATTATGTCGTTATTATTACTATTATTATTATTTCAAACTAAAGATGGCTAACTCTCAGCATCATCGTTTTTATTTATCAGTAGTATGGCAAGACCACGGGAAACAACAAAAAGTAACAACCAAATGTATAGAAAGTATATGTAAAATACAAGGTAGCGCGTTTGCCAGGGAATTAAAAAAAATAACTAACTTATGATCACCAAAATTTTTATCAGCTGAAGGCTATATGTATAGATTAAAACAAAGAACAAAGGCTTAAAAATCTGTTCTTTTTTATCAAATGAATCATTTATACATCATTAAAAACCTAATCCTAAATGGGTAGCATCAGCAAGGGCAAGTATGCTAGAGAGTAAGTTAAGATTCCAGATGACCCCGAGTTCTAACCTAATCTCTGTTAACTATTTTATAGTTTGGCATCAATTGTACATTAGAGCCTTGTCAATAAAAATACATCCAGTTTACCTTTAACTTAATCTTTTTATATAAATGAAGTCAAAATTATTCATTATTAAACTGATGTACATTATAAACACATGGAAAAAGAAGTATACGTGTAAATTTTGTCTCCTAAATTTTAGAGGTATGTTTTAAATCACTTTATAATTGCAGATTTTTTAGATTAAAAGTTTGTAAAATGTTTATTTTTGCTGTGACATTACAATACAACCATTGAATCGATGTTACTTAATATGAAGAAAAAGAAAGAAAAGATAGACGTGACACAACAATTTGATGGGGAAATTATAAATATTTGGTTAATTTTGTGATTGTATTTATCTTTGATTTCAAAATTGCCTCAACTTTTTAGTGAAGAAAGAACTTCATAATCAGACTCCCGTCATTTTTAGGATGTTTAAATATAATATAAAGAGAAGTCCAAAGGTACTATAGTTTATTTTCATTTTAATATATCACTTTATTGCTCTTAGTGACACATAGTTTCCGTGAGATGTTACTTGAATTATATTTTATTGATTGTTTTTTATTAAGATTTGGGAGATAAAGATTCGGATCATTGTCAACCAATACTGGAGAAATATCCTTGTTCGAATTCTGGAAAGTTTAGTTGAAGTTTCCAAAAGTCTTGGTACTCAGGAAGAAATTGGCAATAGTACTCTATACAAAAGGACGCTGTATTTTATAATTATTCTAGAAATTTTTCGAGAAAAAGGTGGAAAAAAGAAAACTCTCTTTTTGTAAAACAGTGCTTAAAAATTGGAAGCATGCGTTGGAAAAAACAGAGGATTAGCAAAGCAAGCATTACATGTATAATTTTTTTTCATATGAGATATATCACTTATATACATTTTTAAGATTGTGAGATGCACAAAGAATCAGAGATTTTTATTTGGATTTTTTGAAGCGCCAAAAGACTTCCGAAAAAATATCATATTCTTTAACTTCTAAATAAAAAGAAAAAAATAAGGAAGATTATTCTTTAATAAGGTTACTTATTTTTTGCGGGTTTTAGATATTATCTTGAAAGAGTTTTTAAAATAGTAAAATTTTTATGTTTGAATAAATTGCCGTTTCACGGTAAAACATCAAAAGATAATGATCAGCTTGTAAATTCTTACTATTTTGGGGGTTTGTTTTTGAACATATGTGAATACACAATGGATATTGATGAAACATTTATAACAGTAAGTTGGAAAATTAATAATGTTTTTATTAAGTGTTTCTTTGTAATATTTAGATTTCTGATGAAATACCAAAGTTTCTTCTTATAAACATCATTCTTCTCAAAATGAATTTATCTCAATATTAAAAAATATTGTTTTAAAAAATATTGTGCATAATGTTAAAAATTCTCCCATTCAAAATTTTGTTTGTAAGTTGATGGAACAAAGTATATTACGAATAAAGAAAATATTTCAATGGCCCTTTATTCCTAATTGAATCAAGATATATCATTGCTCAAAATTATTTTAGGTTTTACGCTTTATTAAAACGTGTAAAGTAGAAGAATTCTTAGTTGCAATGTCAATAATTGAATCCTGTGATGCTAATTCAATAACTGGGAATATACTTAATCGCTTAAATGATTTAGGTCTTAATTTAAAAATGATTTTACCCCAGTGTTGTGATGGGGCAGCAATGCTGTCAGGTATTGAAAAATTCGAAATTTAATAATTACTTAAAAAAAAATTTTTTAATAAAAAAAAATGGTGTAAAAAAGCTTATATCAGAAAGAGCAGAAAGATGTATACCCTATGTGCATTGTTTTAACCACAGGTTACACTTAGTGATTGTCAACTCTTTGTGCAAATCAAAAAGAATTAAGCGATATTTCGATTTAAGCAAAGAACCGTTTAAATTAATAAATCACATCAATTTTTGTAAAGTTTATAAAGGTGAATTTTTAAATTTTATATTAACAAAGTCATATATGTAATGTTTTTTCGCAAATTCCATAGGCAATTCTTTAAAAAGGGTTATTGAAACAAAGATGGGATGGACATTACCTTGCTACCAAAACAATTTATTTTATTAATAATTATGAAGATATATTTGTAAGTTTGAAAAAATTACATAATGATAAAAACGGTGAGTTAGCAATAAAATGTAGAGGAATTTTACGTAAGTTTGAAAAAATTGACTATGTTTTTATTGCCTTCTTGTTAAAGAAATTCTCGAAGGTTTCATGCATGGAAATACACTTTTTTAGATACAATTAATAAAATTAAATTTGAAATTATAAATCATTTTTTAAAGGGTAACTCAAGTGATTTGGCTCAAGCTTGCGATCTTATTCATTCTACTCTTGAAGTTTTTAAAGAAAGAAAATTTGGATTCAACTTTTCAAGAAATATATAAATATTCCTAAATATTATTTAAGGGAAAATACAAAGAGTCGAAGAAAAAATTCTTACCAAAAAATTGGCTGATTAATCATTAAATTTACATTTGATGAACAAAATGGTTTTGATGATAAGCTTCGTTCCAAAAGAATTTTGTATAACTCTCTCGATTCTGTTCTCAACGAAACAACAAATAGGTTTCAAAATTTTTAATTAAAAACTTTTTATTGTCATTCTCTTTTTAAGATTCCACCAAGAAAATATAAATTTGTTCCAATCAGTGAACTGTTTGTTCCCTAAATCTCCTAATTTTTTAGATCCATATGAGCTAAAGCCACTTTTTGATATGATTGATTCCAAAACAGACTTTAAACTTTTTTCATCTCAGTGCGAAGTAGTTTTAAAATTGTATATATACATTAATGCTCAGATTATAAAAACGTTTTTTTAGGTAACTAAAATATTTTTTAAAAGCAAACTTAATGATTTGATTAGAGATAAAATTGAAGATTTGATAGAAGCCTTAAGTCCAATTAAAGAAGCCGTAAAAGAATTCCCATTTCATATATTGGTAATGCTAAAGTACGTAACATAAATGATCAGTTAAAATGTATTTTTCTACACCTGAACTTACTCTTGGCCTCAGCACCTCCTCTTGTGAAAGAGCATTCTCAACTTTGAAGGGAATATTAATTCCACGAAGGCAGTCTATGTCATCTGAAAGAAAAGAAGCGCTGATAATTCTTTCAGAAGAAAAAAATGATCTGTGTAGTCTTACTTTTTAAGAATTTTTATCTGAATTTTCCAAATTTTCAAGGAGGTTGATTGTTTAAAATAAATTATGTGTATTTTTTAGTTGGTTTCAGTTATTTATATATAAAATGTTAAGTATATTTACATATATTATAGCATGAATATAAGATACTAAATCTGATAGTTCAAAAATTAGCGCCCCAATGAAGCTCTCCCCCCCCCCCCCCCCCATTTTCGCTTAGCGCGGGCACTGTAGGGGGTAAGTAGAGACTAACTTACATTAGTTTTTTTTTTAGTTTTTTTAGTTATCGGTATCGCATCCTTAGAAGTAATCTTTCATAGCTTTTACACATTGTAAAAATAAACAACTAAATTCAGCATACTTCAAAATGGGCATATAATATATATGTGAAAGAACGCTTTCTCGGTGTTTCAAAAAAAATTTTAATTTTGAAATGAGCTACCATATTTACATTATTTTTTTGACAGGTTTGATTGATTCACATACTTGAAATTAATATACCCCACCAGAATAAATATATATCCAATAATTAATTAATATCTAAAAAATAAGTTCTTTGAGCGGACAAATTTAGCACAGCCTCAATGGTTGTTAGGGTGTACCTTTCAGCTTAACAGTTGAAAGTCAGGGGTTCGATCCCCAAGGCTCCCAACTCTAAAAACAAATTCACAAAAACTGTGATTAACCATCTTAAGCATAATGCGAGCATATAGCCTTACGGCTGAAAGTGATTTGATATCTCCAACCAACCAATATGGTTAACAATCCATGAAGTTTGATGACATTTTTTGAATATATGAAGAATGAAAAAAATTAGTGGAATGTTAGTGTGAGGCTAAATCCTGCACTTTTTAGGGTACAAAATTTCATAATGCTTAATCGCAGTTTTATTGCTATTCGATTACATGCAAAAAGAAAAAATAATAAAATTTTTAATAAATAAATAATTTTTAATAAAATAATTAATGCTCTTTACTAATTTTGTTATTATATAAGTTGAATTAGAGAGATGACTTAATTGCTATTCCAGGTGGTTATATAATGTTCGTGGTATTTGTTAATAAGATAAAGTTAATAGAAAGATTTATGGAAGAATTTTTAGAATTCATAATTTTGATTCAAAGAAGAAGACGAAGAAGAAGAATTTATTTTGATTAGCAAATAATTGCACAAGCATTACAAGTGTTTGCACCGTAGAAGTAATGCTTTATGAAAAATTATATAATAAAAGAGGGAGTATCAAAAACTTGATAGAAAATTTGTAGGACAGGTTTTTTTTAACATAAAAAAATGTGTAAAATGTTTGAAATATTAATAAAGTAGAGAAATAAAATGTATGAGTATAGTAAAGAAATATTTACATGTAAATAATAATTTTAATAGATGGAATATATATAAAATAATAGGAGTCTGAGAATAGAAATAAGCGCTATTCATAGACAAAGCAGTGGAGGCTTGATCACATGATTTCATATTTAGATATATGCGATTTCTTTTCAATTCAGTTTTGAAAACGGGAAGAGAAGACGAAAAGTGCGAAAAATTCATCAAAAAATCATTCCAATTTTTGATTGATCGATACTTTAAAGAATTCTTAGAAGATTTAAGATTGTAGGAAGGGAGTTGAAGTTTGAACATGAATCGTTTAGAGTAGCGTTGAAGGTTGAGGTTGAAAGTGAACCAGTCATTGAAAAATGTGGGTAGACCTCCGTTGAAAACTTTCCAGGTAAATATACTTAGTTGAACTTTATAAATATCACAAACTTTAAGTAGTTGATTATCCCGAAAAATAGGAGTAGTATAATCACGATATTTGCGATTGAAAACAACCCTTATCGCTTTCTTTTGTAAGACGTCAAGAGGGTAAATATTAGAAAAAAAAAGAAATTTTTGTTCAAGACATTGTTAGTGAATCTATAGTTAAATTGACCCAAAAAGTATTCAATTATTATTTTGCATTAGAATTAAAAGATTTAGAGTGGTAAATAACGCCTCAGTCATCTTTCTAAAGAAAAATTTTTAAATGAGTTTTTTTAAAAAAGAAAAAGTCATTGTTTTAAAGAGAAATAAGCCAAGAAGTAAATTTTGTTGCTACATATTTTAAAATCATCAAACCCCAATATAGTTTGGAAAAAAGTCAACACCAAATTTTTTTTCTTACAAAAATATTTAATATAAAATATACTTTGAAAGTTAAGGAAGAAATTTTATACTAAAAAAAGATAATAATGAATGATATTTCGAGTTAAATTTTTTATACTCCTTATTTAGAAGTATAAGATTAGGGAATGTAAAGACGAGATTGTTTTAAATGTTCAGCGATATCGTGTGACGTTTAAATCGTGACATCTAGCAACCTTACTCGTGATAAGAAGTCAAATGTTTGCGATTAGTATATGGAAACTTCTTAGTAAATTCAAAAAGTTATCAATTAATCAAAAAATTGTATGCAACGGAAAGTTATGGCCTTTTTTAAAGTTAACAACCTTTTGCAATTTCATTAATATAGTTTTTTTTAGTCATGGGTACAATTCATAACTGTGCCACTCGGGATTCGAACCAAGACCACCTGGATCGAGACCTTACGTCCCCACCACTATGCCATCTGCAGTTTTGATATGAGAGTACTAAATGGTAATAAATGCTCTGCCAATAGCATGATGATTCTTTTTATTATTCTTAATTTTGGATTATTTAACATTCAAAAATTCATCGTTATGTCATATACAATGTTGCCATTAACTTGCATTGTTTTTGAGTGTGCGCAATAATATTTACTTTACAAAAGTTATCTTTTTCTTTCAAAATTTATTCATGCATTGAATGGAATGTTTTTCCAAGATTTAAGTTGCTTCTTCTTCTTCTTCTTCTTCTTCTTCCATAAATATAGCATGAAAAAAGTAAAGGCAAATTTGGCATTCATTATTATCATTTACATCGCATAGGACAAATTGCATCGAATCTGTCGAAATATTATCAGAAAAAAATGTGATACTGCATTCTAAGTTCTTTATCTGGTCTAGAGCATGCGTTTCCAAATTTTATCCATCGCGTTGTCGCACCCAAAAATTCTGAAATACTAATTTAAAATCTCTTATAGGCTATTATTTTTTGCTATTTTATTTGGAATGTGTTTCCCAAAATATAACCAACCAGATGAAAAAAAAAGTTTTCTTTCTAACTGACATATGAAAGATAATTTAAAATGGTTGAAATTAATAAAGGTGTGTGTTGGAAGGGAGTTCTATAGGGGATAAAACATGGGGTGGGTTGGCTGTTCTTCGCCTTCTATTCTCCTTTTTCCATTCCTCCTATACATGGGCCTAATTGAACTTTAGGTGAGTTCTTTTTCGGAGCTATTTTTTTATGTTTTATGATGTGTTTGCTGATAAACAAATTTTTATAACTTTATTTTGATTATTTTCTTTAAATAATGGACTAACGTATATGCTCGCATCTTGAAATCGTTAATCACAGTTTTGTAATTTTGTTTTAAGAGTCGGGATCCTTAGAGATCGAACCCCTCCTCTTCAACTGTTGGTGAGAGGTATACACCTTAACAACGATTGAGGCTATTTATCCTTATGTAAAAATTATTCAGATGAATTATACCAAAAATTAAGATCAAATGTTAATTTCACAAAATCTTTTGGCTCTCATTGTTGGCCTACCATTTTTGATGAATCTTTGATTGTCCATTGGACAGTTTTAACCAAAGGATTGCTAATATTTTACCGTATTGTATGTTTACTCTTAACCCTATTAGTGCTGGGCAAAATTTGTCCGCTCAAGTGCTGGGGGGGGGGGGGGGGCCCCCCCCCCCTATTTTTCTCAGAGATTAATAAGTTTTTATAAATATTTATAATGTTACATATATATTTCAACGATGCTGAATTCAGTGGTGATGTCCATTTTTTTATCAAAATCAATCAAACCTGTCAAAAAATTGATTTATATTTGACAGCTCATCTCAAAAAGGAACTTTTTATCTAAATAAGTATATAAAGTTTTTTACACATGTATACCCATTTTCAAGTATGCTGAATTCAGTGGTGATATTCATTTTTTATGAAAATCAATCAAACCTGTCAAAAATTGATCTAAATTTGACAGCTCATCTCAAAAAAGAACTTTTTATCTAAATAAGTATATAAAGTTTTTTACACATGTATACCCATTTTCAAGTAAGCTGAATTCAGTGGTGATATTCATTTTTTATGATAATCAATCAAACCTGTCAAAAAATTGATTTAAATGTGACAGCTCATCTCAAAAAGGAACTTTTTATCTAAATAAGTATATAAAGTTTTTTACACATGTATACCCATTTTCAAATATGCTGAATTCAGTGGTGATATTTATTTTTTATGAAAATCAATCAAACCTGTCAAAAAATTGATCTAAATGTGACAGCTCATCTCAAAAAAGAAACTTTTTATCTAAATAATTATATAAAGTTTTTTACACATGTATACCCATTTTCAAGTAAGCTGAATTCAGTGGTGATATTCATTTTTTATGATAATCAATCAAACCTGTCAAAAAATTGATTTAAATGTGACAGCTCATCTCAAAAAGGAACTTTTTATCTAAATAAGTATATAAAGTTTTTTACACATGTATACCCATTTTCAAATATTCTGAATTCAGTGGTGATATTTATTTTTTTATGAAAATCAATCAAACCTGTCAAAAAATTGATCTAAATGTGACAGCTCATCTCAAAAAAGAAACTTTTTATCTAAATAATTATATAAAGTTTTTTACACATGTATACCCATTTTCAAGTAAGCTGAATTCAGTGGTGATATTCATTTTTTATGAAAATCAATCAAACCTGTCAAAAAATTGATCTAAATGTGACAGCTCATCTCAAAAAGGAACTTTTTATCTAAATAAGTATATAAAGTTTTTTACACATGTATACCCATTTTCAAATATGCTGAATTCAGTGGTGATATTCATTTTTTATGAAAATGATTCAAACCTGTCAAAAAAGTGATTTACATATGATAACTCATCTCAAAAAAGAAACTTTTTATCTAAATAATTATATAATGTTTTTTACACACATATACCCATTTTCAAGTAGGCTGTATTTACTGGTTATATTCCTTTTTTTTTTATAAAAAATTAGTCAAACCTGACAAAATAATTTAAATATGACAGCCCATGTCAAAATTAAAATTTTTATTCTTTTAAAGTTTTTTATACATTTCAAGTATGCAGAATTTAATGGTGATGTTCATTTTTTATGAAATCAATAAAACCTGTCAAAAAATCGATTAAACCTGTAAATCAATGTCAAATATATAAACATAAAAATAACTTCTACTTGCAGTATTTCTCTGGTAATTATTTTCTTAATTTATTTAATAAACCAACTTTAGGTGCTTAATTCACTCAAAATATTTCATTCTACAGTAACTTATGTAACTCGATAGAACCTCCATCTTTTCGGCTACAAATTCGTTATCGAGTCTCCACGTCATATTATAATTTACAGTATTTAATTTTGGTATTCATTCTATGATGATCCTTTTTTGGTAGCTCTTTTTCATTAGAAATTTATATTCTTCAATGTGTGTTCGAAAATTTTTTTATAAGAATAAAATTACTTTTTTCCTCTCTCAAACCATTCTGATTAAAGAATCTTCTTGGTGATCTTAGACTTTTTTATCAGTATCGTGTATTTTATTATCAAGCCTGAATATTTGTCAACCAATCTTATTTCAAAGGATTTTTTCTGATGAATCATTCGTGATGTTGATTGTTCAATTACAAAAAGTTGTCAACGTTCTTCATCTAAAAAATTATCTCTTTGACACAAAAGGAAACAGATTGTCAAATTCAATTTAAATTAAAAATATCTTGATAGTGACTAAATTCTCACATATTGGCACCTGTGCCATTTTTGATAAATTTGACCTATTCTAAATTTTCAGATTTCCTACCCATCTTAGATAAATGTTAACTGTAATCCTAGATGATAGATTTAAATATTTTTCATTTGTAAAAGAGAAACTTTTTTTTCACAGTCAAAATCTTTTTTGAAGCATCTAATATTATATAATTAAACCACTTCCTAGTTCATTAGAACATTGTAGATCTTCCATTTAGTCAAGATACATATTTTTTTTTTAATTATTTGTTTTGATCACATGTTCTCTTTTCAATTAGTTTTCAACTTGGTTCCTTCTCTCATACAAATTTTCAAAAGATTTTATAATACGTTTTGTTTTTTTTAATAAATATTTCATAAATAAGATGATTATAGAAAGTATTATAAGCCAAAATATACAAAAAAAAAGTATTTTTTTACTATATACCTAATATGCAACAATTTTTTGAAATTTTTTTTACAGAACTGTTTTTCAGGCATACATTATTAATTCAATTACCACTTCGAGATATTTTTTAACCGTATTATCCAAAATCCAGTACAGAAATAAAATAAGCATAGTCGATTTATAAAACAGATATTTTATTTTTTTGAAAATATTTTTGAAAACAGTATCTAGAAGTAAACCGCAAATCTTATTCAAGCTTTCAGATATTTTAAAACCATAAATGCCAAACCTGAGTCCAAAAATGAAACCAGCATCTTCCATTTGGCATAAAAACACATATTTTATTTAAATTTCAAAAATATTTCTGCAGACATTAGACGTAAATCGAAAATTTATTGACACTTTCAGACATTTAAAACCTCTAAATGCAAAAAATGTTTTCAGAAATAAAAATTATCATGGTCGAATTGGTATAAAAACATATATTTCATGTAAAATTAGAGAGAATATTTTGGGATATAGTTTTCAAACATAAACCGCAAATTTGATTGACACTCGCAGTAAAACCTCTAAATGCGAAAACTGTGTTCAGAAATGAAATCATCATGATATATTTGCTATAAAAACAAATTTTAGAACTAAACGAAAATTTAATTGATACTTATATGTATTTTCAAATTCAAACTGCAAAAATTGAGTCCATAAATGAAACTAGCATGGTTGATTTGGTATAAAAACATATATTTAATTGTAAAATTTGAATGAATGTTTTTGGAAACAATTTTTAGAAGTAAACCGCAAATTTGATTAACACTTATAGGTATTTTCACATCCTAAACGTAAAAAATGAGTCCAGAAATGAAACCAGCATGATTGATTTGGTATTAAAACATATATTTCAAGAAAATATTTTTGGAGACAATTTTCAGAAGTAAACCGCAAATTTGATTAATACTTATAGGTATTTTCAAATCCTAAATGTAAAAAATGAGTTCAAAAATGAAAACAGCATGATCGATTTGGTATAAAAACAAATATTTCGTAAAATTTATAGAATATTTTTGGAGATAGCTTTTAGAAGTAAACCGCAAATTTTGACTGATATTTTAAAACCTCTAAATGTGAAAAATGAGTTAAGAAATGAAAACAGCATGGTTGATTTGGTATAAAACATATATTTCATTGTAAAATTTGAATGAATGTATTTGGAGACAATTTTTAAAAGTAAACCGCAAATTTAATTAACACTTATAGGTGTTTTCAGATCCTAAACGTAAAAAATGAGTCCAGAAATGAAACCAGCATGTCCGATTTAGTATAACACATATGTTTTTATGTAAAATGTGAAGGAATGTTTTTGGAGACAATTTTCAGAAGTAAACCGCAAATTTGATTAACACTTATAGGTATTTTCAAATCCTAAATGTAAAAAATGAGTCCAGAAATGAAAACAACATGATCGATTTGGTATAAAACATATATTTTATGTAAAATGTGAAGGAATGTTTTTGGAGACAATTTTCAGAAGTAAACCGCAAATTTGATTAACACATATAGGTATTTTCATATCCTAAATGTAAAAAATGAGTTCAGAAATGAAAACAGCATGACCGATTTAGTATAAAAACATATATTTTATGTAAAATTTGAAAGTATATTTTATTAGATATATTTTTGATCAATCAAAATTTTGATTGACATTTTCTAAAAAGTAGCCATGATTATTTAAAAAATTAAATATATAAAGTGTTATGCGTTCTAAACTGTATTTAATTATAAATTTTCAGGGTATTATATAATATAGATCCTAAGTTATAATGTTAAGTACAGATAATGTCAAAATTTTGCTGAAAAATAAAAATTTTTTTATTTTGATTGACAGTTTTGGACATGAAAGGGTCATTCAACTACCATGAAAATGGTTTCAAAAGATGCAGCTAGCGATTTTAGGAAAAGTCACAAAATTTGAAGGGATATGATTCAGCCAATTTTCTACAATTAATTTTTTAGC